>CM040751.1:32476877-32606877 GCA_022829145.1 Albula goreensis | reverse complement strand
CAAGGATAGCAAGAAAAGCAGGTTTCCTTTAGTTTTTTGTTATTTTGTTTTTGCTTTGGGAGCATTGTAAATGATGTTGTGAATTGAAATTAGTTCCTAGGCCCTATCAAGATGTTTTGACATGTTGCCAGAATGTTTGCAAACAGAATGTTTTCCACTGAAATGTATTGCAAGTTTTTTGTTCTATATATAGGCTATATTAGTTTTCTCCAAAAAGCTGGCCTTGAGTAGGATTTTGGTATACTCTGATAGAATACTAACAATATAAACAACAATTTTGTTTTCAAAATTGTGCAATCACAATTTAATAGTATTACAAGATCTGTCAAAATTTGGAGAGATTGAGTTTTCAAATGAGGTACCCTGCTGTTCTGTTTTGGCTGAGCACAGAAAACTCAAACGCGAGTCTTTTTTATGAAGGAATGTGAATTCTGATACTAAGTGGCATTAGTAATAACCAAACTAAATCCACAATGACGAGCAGCTGATTGCCTGTCACATGTCAGAAAAGTAGCTGACAAATTAAAATGTGTGAAAAAAACATCCCTTTGTAGTCGTTGCCTAAACACAGATCAGCAAAGTCTTATACCCACACACACACACACACACACACACACACACACACACACACACAGGGATAGTGATGAGGGTGGAATGGAATTCAGTCCACCGTGGCTGTGTGAGTGTGTGTGTCTCTGATGACTGTGGTTCAGTGAGACAGAGAGGCTCACAGATTGGATTGCATTGGCTTTGGCTCTGTGAAGACTGGGTCTGCTCGGAGTGGCTGGGATTTTGAAGTCGCAGATTTTTTTTTGTTGTGGCCCTCCCCTGCACATTCGCTTCACTTCGTGAGCGTGGAGTTTAAAGAGAACAGGTTTTTGGATAGAAGCGCAGCCCATCTTGAGTAGATACGGCTGGGTGCGACTCCAGTACAAACAATCACAAAAGCCTCTCCGCTTTGATGCCGTGGGTCCCGGGGATTGGGAACGTCTGTGCAGGTTTACGAGCAGGGAAAGAGGTAGTTTTAGAGAAACCGGTTTGTGCCCCTCCCCCTCGTTAGCCACCTGTTTGAGGCAACACCAGCACCGGTCCAATCTGCCGTGCCATCTCCCAGGGGCTCCCAGCCGCTCCTGGCCCTGTTTGCATATGAAAATGAACAGAACACTTCCTGTGCTCCTCTCGCCCACAGTTTGGGCTCTCTCTCCAGGACAGGTGGTGCTTTGTTTGCAGCCATTTTTCAGGGCTTTCGGGACAGCGCCTAGCCCTTGAAGTGATATTTCCATTTATGAAAGAGCCTTGAAAACCTTGTGGCTTGGTTATTGCTCTTGTTTTATCCCCCACTTTCTTGTTATTCTGCCAACTGATTCACTTTATTGCAGTGATTTCTTTAAAGCAATATTATACGTTTTTTAGATGGTGACATTAAAGGCTTGTTCTCGCTTGTCTGCGTAAAAGCAAACCTCATGTCTTCCAGAGTATCTCTTTGATTAGAGGCCATCTGTGGCATTTTGATAAATAACATATTAATGGATGATAAAGGCATAGTTTTGTGAAGACACACTTCAGCACCCCCCACCTCCATACATATTTGATTGTCTGTATTTTTTGTACATTATTCTCCTTAAATTCAGTCAGATCATTTTGTGAGTTATAGTAGCATAGAAAGGGAACACTACTCCCCTGCTGTGGTAATCAACTATGCAATCTCCAGGTGTGAGAAAGTTATTGCCTCCAAGTTAACTCAAACTCACTGAAGTAATAATTAGGGTCTGCCGTCTGAATACAATTTAAAAATAAATCAGGCCTTATTTGGGCTCTCCCCTCTCAACATAAAAAGTTGTTGATGTCTACCAGTCTGGTGAGGGTCGCAAAGATATTTTCCAAGCTTTAGGGGCACGGCTGAAACTCTGTCATGGCCATATTTTCTAAATGGTGAAAGTTTTGGAAAGTTACTATTCCCAAGGTTATCCACCTGCCATATTTTCTCTAAGGCCATCCATCCATGAGCCAAAGCTGAATCTGAAGTGCAACTGGGTCATGGAGCAAAGCACTGACCCGAAACATGCGAGCTGAGAACAAGTCTGCGTCAGAATGGACCAAGAACAAGAAATGTAAAGTTTTTAATAGCCTAGTAAAAGTCCAGACCAAAGCCGAACTGATGGCAGGACCCGCCGCGTGCAGCTTGTACTCACAAACCCAAAAATGTCACTGAGCTGAAGCAGTTCTCTTCTGAGGGAGCGGGCCTAAACTCCTCCGTGACACTCTGAGAGTCTAATCAATAACTGCAGGAAGCATTCGGCTGCAGTCATAGCTGCCAAAGGTGGCAGCTATCGAATCTGAGGGGGTAATTACTTTCTCACACAGGGGGCATCACACTACTCCCAAATGCCAGCAACCAATGGTGGCCTCTCCCCACTCAGCGGCCTCCTGGCTGAGATGCACAGCCCTAACGGAAGAGGAGGACTGCACAGCTGGCGCCGGCAGACTGACTGCAGGCACCTCATCGATGAGAGGAGTTAGCCCCGCTTGATGAGGAAGGGAGCGCCCTGCCAACCAAAACCTCCCGTTAGAGGTCACAGCCATGGCCAATTATCTCCCAGCTCCCTGAGCTCCAGGTGCTGGCACAGGCATGACTCCATTCTGGACCTTGGGCCGTAACAGGGCAACAAGAGAAAGTGGTTTAGCTGGACATGCGACTTGGGCTGCGTAACACTGAAAATATCTATAAAGAATATAACACCACACGCTCTGACGATTCTGTCACTGTGGATCTTTGCATATCAAAACTGAAATTCAGAGACAAATTGTTGTGAGCAAGGTGAACAGGAACACCCACTAATATGACGAAACTTTTAATCAAAAGTGTCATTTTGCTCAGTGTAAGTCTCTTTTATGCAATGGTATCCCCGTGTAAACTTTTTGAAAGGAATGGCCTTCTTAGGATTTGAGTATCTGTCTTCCAGAGGATATTCAGATGCTAAGAAGGCCATTGGAAACAAAGAGTATCTGTCTGTGTTTTCACCTTATCGTCCCCGATTGTCCTTCCTGCTGGCTGTCTGGACCTGGCCCCACAACCCTTCTCTCACGCAGAGTAAACACATGGTCTGTGCACGTAATCGTCAGCATTGTCACGAAAACATCGTTGAGCAGGAGCCTGCATTCCGTCATCACATCCGGGTGGGGGGCGAGGGCTCGTGTGTGGGTACGTTATCCGCACACAAAAAAAAAAAAAACACACAGCTCTGCTGCTGACACTGCTTTCCCTTCCATGTCTTCATTAACGCTGAGGGAGGACTTGTGTTCAAGATCAAAAAAGGGACGCTATCCCCGTGGGACAAAACAGACATGCATCTGAGTTCATCTGGGACTGTGGGGGAACAAACAGGGGGAGATAGGCAGTCCCACGAGGATTTTAATTACAGCTTTCCTCCCTGATTGCTACAGTCTTTCTATAAAAAGGTGGTGTTGAGCTGATTGTAAGTGACAGGCGGTTATATGTGTCTTCTTCTGGGGGGACGCTAAACAGCCAGGTCCCAAGCGACACGCTCCCTTCTCCCTAACGGGGACATAAAAGCTCCAATTACTGTCCTGTTCAGAGGATCCGGAAGGCAGGCTTGTAAATACAGGAACAGGATTTATGGCAAACAGGATGCGCCCGCCAAAATCTCCGCCTCCGACCAGCACTAATGGGATGTGCTGTTCGGGAAGGACGTTGTAGGGAGCAATGAAGAAAAAGCGGAATGTATTTTGAAACAAAAGGAAACTGGCAAAACTCTCAGAGGAATATATCTTTCGGTGACCCCCACAACCCCCCCCCATATAGTTTGTAATGCAGTTGACAACGGCAGCTTTCAGGTGGTTTTACTCATGCAGTGGTGGCTGGATCTCCCCCCAGCCTCCACAGTTGATCGGGATGATTTCTAACCATCGCTGGGACAGCACAGAACAGAGGCCTTTACAGATAGCGCATTAAAAAGGAAATCACCCCCACCATAGGAGGGCATAGGGAGGGATCCCCAGAGACCCACGCTACTGAGGGCTTAAGTAACCGCATATGCTGCTCGTACACTCATTGTGTATTATGCAGAACATAAATATGAAAGGGCAGGCATTGCTTTTTGCTTCTTGGTGGGAATAGGGGTTTGCAGGAAGGGGAGGGAGCTGGAGGTGGGTGGGGAGGGGGTGTGGGGTGGGGGTTCTAGGAGCGACACATCAGAGCATGGGTGGGCCTTGTTTCCACAGTGTCCTTCTCATTCATGCTCCTATTATATTAATCTCATTCAAAAGTCAAAGTTTCTCTCTCTTTTCCCTCTCTCTCGCTCTCTCTCTCTCTCTCTCTCATGCCCTCCCCAACTTGTCACAATGAGGCCATGTTGTCCCCCTGGGCCTGTAACAGTGTGGTGAGGGCCCCTGATTCTCTTGCTTGAATAAGAGGACAGGAGAGGAGAAGATCCCTGGTTCTGAGGGTGCAACATCCATTATTACGCTACACTTTTCAACCGCTCTGCAGATGCCCTCGTCCAGGACAGCTTACGTAGGCTTCCTCTGTTCATATCATCCATTTATTCAGCTGTATATTTACTGAAGGAAGTTAGGCTGAATGCCTTGCTTAAGGGTAGAAGGTCAGAGCCTCTCCTTGCTGAAAAAATAGCACTAAACAACCTGGCTTCACAAAATACACAATACGTTTATGGTTATTTCCTGAGTTTACATATCTTGCAATGCACCATTAACATTTGCTTTAAAATTCAATTGTAGTCAAATCATAATACGATTGCTCCATCGTGCTGTGGAAAAGACACACACTTATTACTCTGTTGGTAAATTTTGATTGCTCAGTGTTTCCTTTTATAGATGGAGAGTCTTTATCATTGAAAAGATTAAAATAAGGTGTCGTTCTATGACCTTCAATTAAGCTTATGAGGGGAAATTGAGTACTGGCAAACTACTCCACAAGCTAATGCAAACATGAGCGTTATCTTGATGGAAAAAGTAGTCTTAGAGACCCAGTTTAAAACATATCCATAATGCAAATGAACGCAGCGCAGGTTTAGCCTTAAAATAGTTAAAAAGTAGTTCAACACTTCTCAGATACAGATTTCATCTTGATAAAGTTAATGACCGGCTGATTGCATAATAACTCAAAATCAAGAAATTATTCAGCTCAATTTCCGTTAAGGAAAAAGCACATTACAAAAATAAACAGAGCGTTGCAAATGCACATTATTCCTGATATACTGTTGTGGGAGTTAGAGTGTCTCAGATAAATGATGTAAAACAGTGTAGCTCCACAAAAACACATGTTCAACATGAAAAAGATGAAGCTTGATAGAAAGCACGTAGTGATAATTTTCACATTAATTAATGATCAATTCTTTATTTCACTATCTATTAAGGTCACTATTTTTGTCACATATATATTCATGGATATCTGATGCCTTACACACATTACAAACAACACAAGTTATTTTCAATAAGATTACTTTAACAAGCCATTCATTCATTCATTCATTAAGGTACATGACTGAGACCCCTGAGGTTGACGGTTCAAGTCCCAGTCCAGCCACAGCAAGAACACCATTGCTGTTGGGCCCTTGAGCAAGGCCCTTAACCCCACATTGCTCCCAGGGGAGATTGGCCCTTGGTTAGTCTAATCAACTGTAAGTCGCTTTGGATAAAAGCGTCAGCTAAGTGACAGTTATTCATTCATTCATTCATTCATTCATTCATTCATTCATTCATTCAGATAATTCTGCCATCAGCTGCATGGAAAATGCAAAACTGAGACAAAGCTGAACAAATTAAAATATAAATAGACTTCCAAAGCCTTTTTTCTTCAACACCATTGTTGGATTTATTGTTTTTTTTCTCTCATAAATTTCTCATAAATTCTGTTAAAGTTTTCTTGATTTAGCTGCTGTTTCTTAATTTTCAAAACTCTAAAATTATCTATTACAGAGATGTTTTGTTGGTAAAATTGTTGTATGCCACAAGTAGAATATATGAGGATATCCTACCTTGCCAGCAGAATAAGCCCTTGAAGAAAAACAGACAAGCAAAAAATGAAAAACAATTGGGTTAATTACATCATAAAATAAATAGTGAGTATGTGAAAATGTTGCAAATTACCATACAGATTTGGTTCACATATAATAAGCACATGACATTTCTACATGAATAGGGTCATGAATGAAAATGTTGGCCTGTACACATGGCTATTGGCCAGCATAGCAGCAATCATCTGTCACGTCATTAGCTTTAACAGATGATGTAGAATAACATGTGATTTAGTGTAGAGATGGTGCAGGAGACTGCATTACACAGTATAGAGAGGATGACGTAGACTGTGTTACACAGTATAGAGAGGATGCCTTAGACTGTGTCACACAGTATAGAGAGGATGCAGTAGACTGTGTTACACAGCATAGAGAGGATGCAGTAGACTGTGTCACACAGTGTAGAGGATGTCGTTGACTGTAACACAGTACAGAAAGGATAAAGGAGACTGTGCCAACAGTGTACAGAGAATGCAGCAGACTGTGTCACACAATGTGGAGGATGTCAGTGACTGTGTTATGCAGAGTAGAGAGGATGTAGGTGACTGTGTTATGCCATGTAGAGAGGATGTCAGTGACTGTGTTATGCAGTGCAGAGAGGATGCAGGTGCCCTGGTAGAGGGCTCTCAGAGATGGTGCCCATCTGCTGCCACAGCTGGCTGGCTGACAGCTGTAAATTGATTGTGTGGAGATTGGTACCCGTGTCTGAGCCCCAGAATCACAAGGAGCTCAGCAAGTGCATTAATCCAATTAATTTAGCAGCAAGCTTGATGCTCAGTGGATACAGGCAGAAGGGTGGTGTGAGGAGGAAGGAGAGGAAGGGAAAGACGGAGGAGGAAAGGAAAGACAGAAAGAGGGAGAAGCAGGCATGTATGGGGATTTGCATGGCCTTATTACATAATTTATTTGTTCAGTGAATGTTTTTTTTTATCCAGGTCAACATAAGAAGTCTGCATTTTAACACATTGCCCATTTACACAGCCTGGCGTTCACGGAAGCCTCTGGAAATAAGCCATTTTGCACAAGTCTACATGAGCAGTGTCTCCTCGGGGATTTGAAGCCCAAGCCTTAGCCACGGCATCCTGCCGCTGCCACTCAACACGGTCTCCATCCTCTTTTGTTTTGTGGGTTTCATTCAAACCAGGAGGAATCCTCAATTCACATTCCTCAACTACATCCCGTGATGTTTCTGTGAATGCACTGCAGCTCTAAACTTAAGCCTTGATAGCCATTTATGGTTAACCTTCTCTAGAGAAATCGGTATCGTCAGAATGCAGATATGCTCATTTTTCTTTTGTTTCATTATTCTATCTCCTGTGCATTGGCACACTCTGTCTATGAGCTGCAGTGTACTGACCCCGGGCTGGATTCTGGGTGCCGTTTTGAATAGGATGTCTTTTGGGGGAATGTAAGGAAGCTTGTGAAGGAGAGCTGGTCTGATTTTGATAGGGGTAGAGAGGAATCCTGCTATGGTCCAGACGGACTGGCTGTGGAGTGAGTGCTGACTATGGCTTCATTACCAGACTGCTGACAATGCTCTTTCCAAGAATGCCAAGGAGGAAGCAACTTTCACAAGTTTGTACGAGGCAGACAAAAGTGCTGCACTGACACACACTCTCTCTCTCTCCCTCTATCCCACACACACACACACAACACACACACACTCTCTCTCTCCCTCTATCCCACACGCACACACACTCTCTCTCTTCCTCTATCCCACACACACACATGCATGCCCACCCACACACACACGCCCACCCACACTCACACACACACACACACACGTACGCACACACAACACACACACACACACGTACGCACATATACACACGTCCACCCACACAAACACATGCACGCACACACACGCAACATACACACGCATGTATGCCCACCCACACATACACATGCACCCATGCACCCATGCACATGCCTCACTCACACGCACACACACACATCCCCCCACACACACACACAGTCACACACACATTTCACAGCACACATTTCCAGGGGTAAGGACATTGGGAGATGCCCCTCAGGTTGTTGAGTATTCTTCATGGGCCAGCAGGGAGCCATGGCCTCATGCATTACGAGCCCCTTCAGCCCTTGTCACACAGCTCCGCTCAGCTTAATAAGAACACTTGTTTGAGAAGCCTTGAAAAGGGGCCCAGAAAATAATGGAATCTCAAAGCATCAGTTCTTGTAGTGTAAGTTTGTTTAAACCATGCAGTGTCCTTGGTCATAACTGTCCAATCACCAGTGCTCCTACTTTTCTCTGGAGAGAGAGAGAGAGAGAGAGAGAGAGAGAGAGAGAGATCTATTCTTTTTTTCCCCCTGATTTTTCCCCTTTTTTCACAGCCTGTGTGTTCAACCGAACTGGTTGACCTCACTGCAACGCCCGCCCTGACAGCTGTGGAAGGAGAGGTTGGGCATGTGACTCCTCTGATTCATGTGATGACGCTCTTGCTTATTTTTCATGCTGCGGCCGCACCACTAACTGCACAATGCCTATGACATTGGAGGAAGATGTAGTCAGCGTATAGTTGGTTCATGCCACCGCAGGTGCCCAAGCATGACAAGGGAGGGCGCTATTGTGATGACACCAACAAAGCAGGTTAGGATGGCTTACCCTGTATCGAACCCTGGTGAGGCTGGCCAATTGTTGCCTCGCCAATGGGACCTCTGACCATAGCTGGGAATGGTGAAGCCGGGAATCAAACCCCTGACCTCAGGGCACACAACAATTTATCCTATGAGCCAGCATTGTAAAATAAAAAGTTAAATGCACTCACAGGTTTATAACATTCTTCTGTATTTATTGAAGATGGGTATTCTCTGATATAATACGTCAAGGTGATTGTCTTTGCCCCCAGCACAAATATCAAAATATTTTATTTAAAATACATTAGTTCTGTACTTCAGAACATGTTTTCATTTTGTTATTGCATGTTTGATCATTTTTGTTAATACATTGCATCATGGCTTAGTTCAATTCTATCTCTTAATCCAATTTTTGAATCTCTCTCTCTCTGTCTAAAAGGAGTACTGGTGATTGGACTTTATGCTGCGGCTGTGTGTTCTTACGTTGGGTTTTTTTCCATGCAGAAGGGATGGATGCACATCAGATCTCATTTCTCTATGGAGACCTTCCAAAGCTCACCCTAGACTAGAGCAAATGGCAGCGCTGGACACAGTGTTCAGTCTGCTAAAGCACACTGTGGCTATGGGACAGATGTCTCTGAACAGATTCTGATAGCATCTATGAGAAGCTGTGGGGGTATATGGGAGAAGACCTTAATTCTGACCATGCAAGCAGAGATTGATTGATTGGTTGATTCTGATTGGGGATCTGGTTGCCATGACACAAGAGCACCACTTGGGTTGACTGAGCATTTGTCAGGAAAGGCTTTTGATCTTATTGATCGTTGCTGTGCCTGTGTGCCTGATGCAAAGTGTAACAGCTGATGGGCTTAGGAAGGGCCCGTTTACCGGGTGGGCTTGCTCTGTCCTATGGCCTTGTTCGGTCAAAGTTTCGGGTGGTTTCAGCAGGCCCGTGAGCATCCAGAGAGGCATTAGATAAGGGTTTGCTTGTGGGGTACACTGTAAGCAGACGCTGAGCCTTTGCTGGGCTGAATCTGGCACAGCCTGAGGGGTTTATCTGTGCCAGAAATGGAGCAGGAGTTAGGAGGGGTTCAAGGAGCAGGAGGTTTGCCCAGGATGCTGAAAAACTGTGAGGTGCACCAGAAAAAAAAAAAAAAACATTTGCCGGTATATCTAAATAAAAGCCAGTACATCTCTCCAGTTTCTTTTTAGGGGAAGGGTGCTGACTCTAAATAATATGGGTGCATCAGCACTCACAGAGAAGATCAGTTTTGATTGGCCCTTGATGGTTTCTTAAGTACCATTCAAAGACCCAGTGTGCAGCTGCTCTGTACGTTTTTCTGTTTGCATTGTGCTGAGTTTGGCATGATGTGATTTAGCATTGTGTTGTTTAACATTGTGTTAAGTTGTCTTAATCAAGACGGTTTTTGACAACGGGGCAGGAATATGATATTTTTTTTTTCTAATCTTTGTTCAATTCGGGGTTAAAACTTTTCTTTCCATTTTAAATCATAACTATTATGAGTCAATAGGAGAAGTCTGAAACAAAGATTTCAAAGTCTAAAGGGGACATAAAAGTCAAAGAGTGCCTCTTCATTTTCCTCTCTCCCTCCCGTTTCACTCAATGGCACTCTTCTTTCCTGAGAGACCTGCTCAGCAAACATCCCACTGATCACCAACTCCAAGGTTCTCAGAACTTTCTCATTTGACAAATCAATACCAGACTGAGGCCATTCTCAGTAATGAAACCCCTCACCTGTTTGTTTTCTCTCCTCTGTCTATTTATCTCTTTCTAATTTGCCCTTTCTTTACAATCCAACCTACTTTAATCTAAAATAGCACTTGTCAACATGCTTCCATGCATATGTCAGCTGTCTGTCACACTTAATGTAACACTATAATGTAGTGAACATGCGTTGGCCCTGCGGACATGGGGACTCTCTAGGGACCACACTATGACAGAACACTGACCCATATCCCTGTCTCCTGCATGTTACTGGGATGCCAAACATTTGGTTCTTGACTCTGGCTCGTTTCCTTGGTAACAGTGATGTTAAATCTATGATTTTTTTTTTTTTTTTTTTCCGGAATGAACGTGTCACAAGTAGGATGCAGGTTTCTGACAGGCCGCTGCTGCCCCTCAAATGGCTTCAGAAAAAGAGAAAGAAAGGGGACTTGGGAGGGCGACCGTCTGGTGACCCTCTGCAGAGTGATGGATTCCAGTGGAGGAATCTGATATTGGACATCAGCAGTGTTCCATGTCAATGTCTTCCCCTTCTGCAGGTGGAATGGAAAGTTCATCAATTTGCCACACGTGTTTAGTGTTTGCGCAACACCAATAAATAACGTCAAGTGATGTATTTGATCTGTGCTGCCATTCCTAATGCAGGCATAACTCACAGTAATGGATTACTGTCATCCCTGTGTGTGTGTGTGTGTGTGTGTGTGTGTGTGTGTGTGTGTGTGTGTGTGTGTGTGTGTGTGAGTGTGTGTGTGTGTGTGTGTGTGTGTGTGTGTGAGTGTGTGTGTGTGTGTGTGTGTGTGTGTGTGTGTGTGTGTGTGTGTGTGTGTGTGTGTGTGTGGGTATGTGTGTATGAGCACTTAAGCATGCTCACATCTTTTACTTTACATCACAGAGTTAATTTGCCAATCAGATAGTCATACTGGGGCCTTCAGCTGTTGTTCCGTGGGTAAAGGTGCATATGAGTGCAGCTGTATGCCATCATGGGCTATGGCCAGAGCTCCACATTGGCAACACAACAACTGGCTTGGCCTCCCTGGGGAAAACAATAAGGGGTAAGCCAGTTAAACTCAACAGTCTCTTTACTCGCCACTGCCCTCTCCTGGCCTGCCAGACACCTACAGATACTTCAACTCGAGCAAATGTTCCCTTCTAGTTCCTCAAATGACATGTGAAAAATCATAAAAACAGTGTGCTGCTGCTTCTGCCTGAGTCTGTAGGGGAAGTAGAACAGAAGGTAAACAACACTTGAATTTGAATGAGAGAAAAAAAGGCCAAGTATTACAAAAAATGATGGTGCATGTAAATTCTTGTATGTGACATGTGAATGTAAAATTTTCTCTGTGCAAGCACAGAATGTACAGATACTGGCAATGACAGTATTAAGTCCACACTATGCTCAGAAGGCTAAAAGAACAAAGAACTAATGAATACTTAACTGAGCACAACTAGTAACTAATAAATAAGGAATTCAGTAGTTATTAGCAGATATTAAGCACTAATTACTGGCTTATTAATAGACAACAAATGTAGAGGTTTTTTGGCAAGCATTTGATGAAATTTCTGTTGATGGCTGACTGTGATATGCTTGAGTGGTTTGTGAGGGCTGGGCACGTTTCCCTGGCATGGCGCTTTGGGCACAGTCTCCCAGATTATAGCCTGTTGATGATGGACTGCGCTTGATTATGATGCTCTGCCAGATGACAGACTGTACTCCATTACGTGACTTTGTTTTGTTGATTCGTTGCATACGCTGGTTTATTCCAGAATGCTGCAAACATGCAAAAGCCCCTTAACTGGGGTCATGATCAGTTAGCCATATGACTTATTAAGAAGTACATTGACAATCAATCAATCAACCAATCACTATCTAAATTCAGCTATAGTAGACTTTGGAATCTTTACAAATTAAGATAATATGTGTTGTATAGGTGCATCAAAAATGTGTTGAAATAAGCCTCCTGATAGTAGTAGCTACATAGTCTGAACTCTTGGTTAATGATAGCCAATTGTAAATCTGGAAGAGGAAGCTGGGCTTTTTAAAGCATTGGTAACTTGCCTTCAAAAGGGCTAAATTATTTGCTATTTGCTGTAATATTACTACAGTGAGATCTCTAACCAAGCAATTTACACTGGATATGAAAAATTACAGTATTTATCAAAATTGAACATTTTGTATAAGGTAGAACTTGATTTTTTCCGCTTTCTCTTTTTTTCATATAGCCCTCCTGGTCCTTCAATAAGAAATACATTTGTTCCTCCACAAGAATAAAGGAAGTAAATGGTAAGGCAATTTTACTCTCTTTTGCATCTCTCTGAAATTAAAGTTAATTTGACAGTATGCGGTAAAAAAAAAAAAAAAAATGAAATGTAAAAATATGTTGTGAGACCCGGCGGATGTAAGGCAGTTTTTATGTTCTCCATGGCATCCTCCGTGAGACGTGCTCTATTTTCTCTTTCTCCTCCTTTTTCTTCCCTTCTTCTGTTCATGTCACATTCATCTGTGTGCTTATCTGACTCTCAGCAGCAGTAATGCTAAGCGAAAGCAGCAGTTGGATTAATTAATCTGTGGTGTGTCAAGGTGACTGGCTGCAGCAGGCTGTTGGGGGTTAAAGCAGTGGTGAGTTTGCAGCTGGCAGGAAACACAGCACAAACTGTACTGCTCCCCCTCCTCCACCTCCTTTCTTGTATTTGCCCTTTCCCTGAACCTCTACCCCTCACCCCCAGACACAAACAAAAACACACACACACACACACACACAACTCTGACAGAATCCCATGTGTGCGTCCTCTTCCAAGGGCCCAGAGCTAGGAGGAATAAGGGAGGTGGGGGTGGGAAGATTGGGGGCATGGCATTGAACCATGTGAAAAATCTATATTTATAGTCCACAGTACAGTTGTAGTGTGTGACTGACTCCACAAATATTTTATTTATCCCAAAGGGAAATTATAAACAAACATCAATTTAAGGGGGACAAAAGTAGCCATGAACGAAAGATAAAATTGTTTTAGAATCTGAATGGAGATGCAGGTAGTACAGGAATACAGTGGTGGGGCATAGTGTGTAAAGCACATAACCATTTGCATTAGACAGTTTGGTATATTAATATTTAAATAAGTTCTATAAATTATTTTGCATTGCATGAGGTCTTCTTATGTCTTTTTAAGTTTGTTGTGTACCAAAGTGTTCAATTTAAATCTCTGGGTTAACCTATATTTGTCTGCTGTGTGTGCATGCGTGCGTGCGTGCATGCGTGTGCATGTGTTCGCGAGCAGGGTATTTGAGCATCTGTTTGAGTGTATTTGCTGTTGTGTTATTTTTGTGAGCTTTGTGTACACACAGTGTGTATCTCGGGGTATGTGCTGATGTGCTGATGGTGTAAGTGCTGTTTTATCTGTATATGTGAGCTGGCTTATTTCGGCCGTGTGATCAGCAGCAGGCTGGGACTTTGCTCCAAAGGACAGATCTCAGCAGCGTTCCTCGGGGCGCTCCCTTTCATGGGCATCTCCACAGTCCTCCAGCATCAATAAAATTATTAAAGCAAGCCTGACCCAAATTTTCCTTCGCCCTGACGGCCCCCTTGCCTCAAAACTCACAAATGCATCTCCATCGTTCCCATGGCATACCAGCGCCACCAGAGCCAGTGGCAGGCTCTGTGATTGGACGGCCGTAGATTTGATGACCCCACAGGGGTGGCTTGCTCAAGCCCAATGAATAAAGAAAGATAAACCATAAAAAGCACAAGTAAAGCCTCAAAGATTCAGACCCCTCCTACTCAACAACCCCCAAACAACGCCCCTCCCCCTGGGCGCCTATCCACCCCTGGCTCTGTCAACCTTCTCAGTTCCCATAATGCCCCTCAAGAGCGTTTTCTGATTGGAGGAGGCTGCCATGTATGTCTACACTCCAGGAAATGAAGGTAATTTGACGATGGCATCTTGGCCAACCCACCTTTGGATGAGAAGTGGCTCTGGCAGGGTTTGCCAAACGGTTTATTAAACGGCACTGTCCCACAGAGTGAGTCCTGCAGCTTCTGTTCTCCTTGGCACACACGCCTGCAGCCCATCTTCAAGCAGCCTGTCGCCTCCTGCCACCCCCACCCCCCAACCCACCCCCCCCAAGGGTTCCCAAAAGATATGCAAATGAGATTGGATGAAACAACAAAGAGATATGAACAAACAGATGAATGCTGTTTAAATAATTCTGCCTGTTCTGAAATTAAAACAACCTTGCAACATAAATAAAACACTTTAGGTCAGAATAAAGCACACTTTTTGTGGGGTGGGAGGGGGTGGTAGTAGTAGTAGTTGTAGATGTAGTTATGAGTGTAGTATTAGTGTTTATATTTACACCTGTAGTTAATCATAGCTTTAAAAAAGTATGCAAAATAAATAACAACTAGTGATACAGTACTTTGGAGTTTGGCGTAATTACCTGGGACAATAACACAATAATAGGGCAAACAGTTGCCGCTTTACAGAAATCATATCAAAAAGGATCAAAAAAAAAATAGTTGAACTGCATTCTGCACAAGAATGACAATTACAAAATAAATTCCAAGTGTTTTGAGACTAAACATAGATGCCATAGATATTACAGCTATTTTTAGACATATGCGGTGGAAAGTGCAGTGGGTGTCATTGTAGGAAAGCTATAGCCATAATTTATTGCACTTATAATACATTTCACAAGTGGACTCAGTTCAACCCAGCAATATAACATTCATATTCATGTATATTCATCAGATCACCATTTTCATCACCATTATCATCAAGCAGCAGTTGTTTAAGGTGCTGTTGATGATGGTGCAATATTGATGATGATGATGATTATGATGATGATGGTGATGATGAAGAGCAGCATTTTGTTGTCAGTGGCGTAACTTCAGTCTTAGCTCTGGCCAATGAGCACAGTCTGCCAGTTCGGCAGTGAGGAGACAAGGTCAGCGGAGGGGAATTAGTTTGCCTTAATTTGACTGACGCATGAATGTGAGTGAGAATGAAATTGAGTTCTGATCTGCAGAGGTGCTCTGTCATACTCCAGCCACTGCTGTTGACACTCAGATCTCACAGGATATCCGTGTCTAGCAGGTAAAAGGTGAGAGTGAGAATGGACAAGTGACATGCTCTAATGCTGACACTCAATTTACGACTGACCCCTGCTCACCCCTGGTGACAACACTGTGGAAGCTCACCAATTCAATAGGGTTCATTTTGATTGGCTGTCGAGGGAAAATGACCCTGGGGGTCAAAGGTTAACCGTTATTTATATCTATTTTATTACAGATGTCTTCAACCAACAAGAGAGGGGGTGGCATTGTAGATCAATGGTTTGGAAGCTGGACTCAGGAGACTGTGAGTTTGATTTCCAGCTGGGGCAATGCTGTCACCTTGATCAGGGTACTTCACCTGAACTGCTACAGCAAATATACAGCTGTACGAATGGACAGTGTGTAAAAATGTACACTGTGTAAGTCAGTCTGCAGAAGACCATCTGCTAAATTCCAGAATGGAAAATGCATAGTTCACATTATTTCTTCCACCATGGTTTTATCTCTAGAGATTTCACTGGAGCAATATTGTACAAGGAATATATTGTTCAAGGGTTTAAGAGTTGTAACCCCTCCATAAGTTAAGCCTGCAAGTGTTTAGTGTGCTACTGCTATACAGAGGAATTTACTGTGAAATGAGACCGTTATTGTTGTTATGCTGTTTCTGCTCTGGTTGCCCTTGTGGTACAGATAGCTATGCACTGTCAAACGGCGTGTTGGTATGATTGGTATGGTTTGACAGTTAAAGAATTCTACATTTTTAACTTCGGCCTGAATGATTCATTGCAATGTTTACCAGATAAGATGTACATACTGCATAGGATGCTGCTTGAGGCTGATGTCTGAAATTCAATGTATGCTCCTCACGCGGTCCCTCCAGACCGATGTCTTGGGAGAATCATCAAGGGCACGAAAGCTGCCAGCGGGAATGAGGATAGTCACAGACCGCCCGGACAAACAACGTGATCCTTTCTGTCATCACCCGTCTCCGCCCATTACTACAGCCGGCCAGCACCGCGCTGGCGGATCTGAGTAAGGCGCGCTCTCGGCCTGTGGGACGAGGGACAAAACCCCCTGCTTTACAGCCGCTCTGGACGTAACGCCTGTGTTTCTGAGCGGCTGCGCTACGTTCTGCCGCGCTGGAGATCATCATGCCGCTGAGCTGTTACCCCAGTGAAGACTCGCGGCTGTGAGGGTAGTCTGAGACAGTGAAAAATGTAAACAATTAAAAAAAGGTTTAATGAAATTGGTTTTTCGATTACAGCATTTAGGATTACAGCAAACAAACCCCTGGGCTTCGGCTAATGAACAGCAGCACATCTGACGAGTGATGGAGACGGTATCAGAGGACGATTCCAGTCACCAGATTGCAATCATTATAATGACTATTTACACTGAAATACAATAATATCACTTTAATAATGAGTGCTCCATGGCCAGAGGTTTACAGTGTTAAATTATAAAAATAAAAATAATTCAACAAGGTACAGCTACCTCCGGTGACAATGAAAACAATGTCCTTTGTGCACATAACTGTGTAACTGTGACTTTACTCTGTGCGCGCACGTGCGTGTGTGTTTGTGTGTGTGTGTCTGTCTGCATGTGAAATCGGGAAGAGTGAAGTAAAGTCAACAGTGTTTGACTGTAAAGTATATACATTAAAACACAAACGTACGAGCCTCCGGTGAAAAGCCGCTATAAGGCAGAGCAGCTTCAGGGCCCCTGCAGGGCAGAGCAGGTGTATTGAGGGCATGGGAGGCAATGCAGGGAGCTCATTTAGAGTACAGATGAGGTCATTAGCTAACCTAATTACCCAAAGGATATGACTCTCCAGTGACACAGAACAACAGGATGACACCAGAGAGAGATACCAGCCAGTGCAAACAATACACTGCCTGTTTTCACCCAGAGGCACGTGCACATACACACACACACACGTGTACACACATGCACAGACACATACACATACACACATACACTCACACATACACACACATGCATATGCACACACATACACACATGCACAGACACACACACGCTCACACATACACACACATGCACAGACACATACACATATACACATACGCTCACACATACACACACATGCACATGCACATGCACAGACACATACACGTATGCACACACATACACACACACACACACATACACACAGCACATGCAGAACATACACAAACATGCACACAAATGCACACAATAACATATACACAAAAACACAACCTTTGCAACTATTTTTCAAGTCCAGCCTATGAAGGTGAGCTGTTTCACTTTCTTAACGGCGTGTATAAGATGCATTAGAATTAATTTATAGTGTCACTCTCCGCAACCTGCCCAACCTGCCAAATAGAAACTTCATCAGCACTCTGCTGCTCTCACTTAGAACGAGTCATCTCTAATGGATCATTCATTGAATTGGCAAAAAAAAAGAGGGAGAGAAACTTCAAACAGCTCTGATTGGACCATTAGAGCTGATGACGTGCGGCAGAAATGGGCCCATAGCCAGCCACGGTGCCAGCTGATTAGCATTATAGCATAGGCTGCCACTTATCCCCATATCCACCCAATATACACCGAAGGTACATCTGTTCCGAACTAAGAAATATACAATAATTTCAATTTCATAACTGGGACATTGCGACCATGCACACAGAGTGTTACAGCACGCTTTTGTTCAGACATTAATCTCCTCACTCAGAGTCGGTACATTCATTCAAAGCGAAATAGGACAGTTTCCATTTTCTATTTGCTGCTATCTGGTCACTGTTTACATAAACAGGGTATCTTAACTCTGCTAATGCAGGGCTGGAAATGAGATGGTGCATATGGTTACACAGGTGTGATTTTTACTGCTGTATCAGTACAGGGACATTTGTGCAGAGTATATGCAATTCTGTAATGAAAATATGCTGTATGCAGAGTTCCTGTAAATACATGCAGATTGAATTCAGAATGAATGAACAAGCTTAAACAGTGCTTTATCAGCTTTATCCAAATGTGTGTGTGTGTGTGTGTGTGTGTGTGTGTGTGTGTGTGTGCACGTGCATTTGCATGTGTGTTCCCACATACATTTTTATATGGGAGTACAATTATACTTATTTGCTCAACAGAATTAGTGTTTGCTGTTAAACTTTTAACATCTTTAAACCCATTGACTTCGAGTTAATAGAGTTGTCTCAATCCACACAATTCCAGTGAGTTAAAGTCCACAAAACTCCATGAAATATACCACCGACAGCCATGTAAGCATGGGAGGACTCACTAAAGGAGGAATATGGAATGTTTTATTTATTTTCTTTAAGGAGGATATAGATACCAGAATATTAACTTGCAGGACATATAAAAATGTAAAACCCAAAGTAAATGGAATAAGGACATTTAATATTGTATATGTAGTATAGAAAGCTTTCTATACAATACATTGACAAATATGTTTTCATATATCACAATTCATGATACATGTATTTGATCAATGTATCATTATTAAATAGTAATAATAATAATAAGCAGCATATAGGAATGAAATATTTTTGTTTGACATATGATATTTTATATCTGGATATATTTTTATAAATGAAGGAATTGTGTAAGAGATTGAGGAGTAGAGAAATCGCTATCGCATAGGCGCAGCATGGTTTCTGATGCGCGCATATGGGCTTTCATATGCCCACACATTTTCCTGTTTGCAGGATGGTGGTGCACAGTGCAGGGTGAAAGACTCACAGTGGTGTGGAAAATCATTAGCACAATACACCCTGACCTGTGGGTTGTGAGTTCTGTGTAAAATTCTCCTGCTATATAAGATTACTACCAATGCGCACCTTTTCTGGCCTTATTTGTGCTTGATTGCTAACTGGTGAACTGCAAAAACATCCAGGCCTCGCCCCGCCCTCCTCCCCCCCAGCGAAGCTTGGCCTTTGTTCTGAGCACAGGCTCTCACAGTGAATCCAGATTTCTAAATGTGTCTCTCCTCCTGGCGCATGACTCCACAACTGCCTGTAGGGTGAAGAAATTGCTTAGTCTCTGCTTCTGCTCCAGTTTTCTCACCATTTATTGAATTATTTTAGCTCAGCTTATTCAGTTGCAATCAGGGTGGTGGAGCAAGGTATAAAAAAAAAAAAATGGACCGGACACACAACTAAAGGGGTAGGGTTTGTTTCCCAGGTAGGTCTGTGATTGTGTTCGCTGCACTATTGTGTGTTATTCCCAGTGCAATGGGATTTTATTTTATTTTCCCTCAAGAAAGTGGACATTGGAAAATGTTGTTGCTGAAAGTATGGCGTGTGGGTCCAGGGTGCAGGAAAGGATGTGGGAATTCTCAACTGGAGTGGTTGGCACCAAGTCGCTATGCAAAAATGACAGAATGTCACACTCTCACTTAAACTCAGTATAAATCATATGGTGTAGAATAACAGCCTGTCTGACAGAAATGACAGGGAGCAAGCTACATCCAGCATTTCAACATGGCTGCTAGGAGTTCTCTTTCTGAATATAATCTCTTTCTAAATATATCTATATATTTAAATATTCTTCAGTGGTGTTGAAATCATTGTTATTGTGCATTATTATCATTAGTGATAAAAAAAATGATTCAGGTAAACCCTAAAAGGTTACACTTTCCCACCTGAAGACAAATTAAAGATGGTTATTTGAGAAGACCCTCTGCTCTGCTATCCCACTTGAGTCAAACCAATAATCCATGTCACCCAAAGTCTGAAAACACTAATCACTACAAAAAAAGAAATAAAAAAAAACACACATTAAGATCTGGATGTGAGACAGGCCTGTGAGAGCCCTCCAACTGGGTAATCAAGTCACAGATATGCTATTGCTGGCTGTGGCTGGAGGTTTGCAGTTGCGAGACTTGGCTCAGCTTTGTCCAGGAATGATGGAGGTTAAGCTGGTTGAGTTTATAGGTCTTTCTATAGGTTTATTGTTGTCTAGGACCCATTCCTTTTTGGCCGAGTGCCTGCAGGCATACAAAAAAAATAAGTATACACTGACTTTGTTATCCCCGCTGACACAGGCAGCATGCACTTGCTGGCACATCAGCAGTGTGCAAACAAGTCAGGGCTTGATGTCATGGGAATGGGAGCAGTCACACTGTCATGGCTGCTTCCTGCTAAGTCAATGGGAGAGGGGTGCTGTGGGAGGCTAAAGTCTGGCAGAGTTAAAAAAAGAGCTTTGGACATGACACGGACAGTGCTGACGGGCCTCTGACGTTGCGCGTCCTCCGTCAGTGGTGCGTTCTGTGCTTCCCTCCGCCTCCGCTGCCGTGCGTGTCCCGTGGATCTGCCTCCACTCCCCAGCGCCCGGCTGCTCCCTTCCCCTCCATCTCCCTCTGCAGCGTGGAAGTGTCGGCCTGCAGCTCCGGAGTGGATGTGCTTGTTATTGAAGGATGCACAAACGAGTTAGACAGAGCTTCCAACAAATTACATTATGCATGCTGAAGAGGAATAATTGATATTACATGATTACCTAATGTAATTGCTCCATCTTTTCAATGATGATTAGGCAAAGTAGCAGGAGCTGAGCCTGAGCGTACCTTTTTAGAGGCATAATTTCCCCCAAATCGCACACATCATGGGGAAAATGGAAAATGATTCCGAGCTGATTGCTGCTGGAATATGAACATAAACATGGAAATCTATGAATACCAAAATAATATGTCATTGATATCATATTAAAAAACCTTTTCTCCTCGCTGAATGGGTGACTGAGTTGTGCAGTTTTTCTGTGTATTTTTTTTTTCAAACTGTCAAAGCCACTGCTAAAACAGTACTGTGATTTTTCATGGAAAAAACTATTGAGTATTTATCAAAGTGGCATTTAAAATTGCACGAAAACAAATAAAGAATTTAGGGGGCCTTATGAATGCTAAAACTTGACTTTATTGAAAAGAAGTGAAGCATTTATTTGGACTGAATGTGAAATGCACTGCATGTGAGAAATATGGAAATGTAGAGGCTAATGGATTGGGCATGCTTTCAATTATGAACTCAGTTTTATAAGCAGTGCTCACACAATATCAGTGAAAGGTACGGTTCTGCCATATTTATCATTTTCCTGAGAAGCAGAAAAATTTTTTATGTGAGCATTTCAATCAATATTAGCTTCAGGGCATGCGGTTTTGACATGAAATGCTCTTCCTATCCCATGTCATTCTGTAAAGACTCATCTCTGGAGACAGGGCGCTCTCTCTCTGCAGCTGAGGTTGGGTAGTGGTTTAGGTAACTTTGCTGCAGGTCTTTGTTTGGAAGGGCACTAGAGTGGGTGGGCATGGTCGAATTGGTATGACAGAGAGCCCCAAAAAGATGTGCCAGTGTACTACAATCTGCCATTGAAAATACTGAGCAATGGTCCAATATGATGACTAATCACACATTTCCCTCTTGGTGTCAATTCATACATTCTGTATGACGGTATTACGATCAGTGCGGATGAACTGTGACCTCCTGAGTCATTTTGTAAGTGAGATGAGAATCCGACAGCAAATAAAACCAAAGCAACTTTGCCACACTGAGGTTAGAAATGATCAAACTGACCAATTAGAAACAAGTCGAAAAGGAGCTGAAAATCTCCACACGCACAAATAGGTCTGTCCCATCCAATCACAGCCTAATGGCCTGGCTGGGACCAGCCTGCTCAGGGAGGGGGTCAGAAGCAAATACAAGCACAGACGTTGACACACATGAAATATGTATGTAGTTGGGGGTGGGGGGGTTCACATGCAAGGAAAAGATGAAGATGGAATGCCAGTGGAGCCAGCCAATCCACACTGGGGCTCTGGGACGTGAGACTGGCAGCCCCCCCCCCGCCCCCACTCTCCTCATCACCACCTTTCATCATCAAACCATGTCCTCTAAAGTCCTTTTTCCTGAGAGCGGGAACGTTGCGGAGCTATTCGCTAATACCCACAGACATGTCTGCCCCATTAACACGTCAGAGTTATTCATGGACTGGCTACTCTGTGGGCCGTGAGGTCAATCCAAAGTTCCCCTGAACGACAATGCCATAAACAAGTGCACAATAAACTGTGTCCTCGCTCCAGATTGCCACACAGTGGATGCACATTGCCATTGCATCACCCGATCAATAAATTATGTTTACATGTGTTCATTTGCTACTGATGGCGCTATAGCTACCAGCTAAAACAACTGTCTAGATGGTTTCCTAGTTTCAGGCACTTAAAAATAATTGAACATTCTAAGGTTAGATAAGCTGTACTATTACAACAATCAATATGTTATGATCTGTATGACTGTGTGTTCTACGATCTGTATGAGTATAGGACTGGCACACAATGATTTGGCTAAATTACTTTATCAGATCCATGTACAGTGTCATACACATTTATTAATTTTCCAAGTGACGTTGCCCACTCTTATATGTGGCAAATCATTGAGACATGAAAACCAAGACTTCGGTTGCTGCAGACAGACTCTTTTTCAATAACTCTGCTTATTCCTGAACCATCAAGCCCAGCACAGTTATCACAGCACTGTTAAACTCTGACCATATTCAGCATTGCTATAGTGTTTCACTGAACTGCACACATAATCTCCAGGTGTTTATGAGTAAAACAATGCCATGTCTTACTTTTCTTTATATTCTCAAATTCTCACACATATTAATGTCCCTATCATATTCTACACAACAAAAGATATTTTTAGCGCGAGTTTAATTGTAACTTGGCAGCATATTTTGATATGATTCATTTGATACGCAAACAGAGGCATCTGTGCTAACCAGGCCTTCACTCATAGGGTTGAAAGTTCTGGCTCTTCTGTCACTGATTCATGGTTTCCTGTCGTCCATTGTACTCAGTAAGTGGAATGGGAGGTTATAAACCTGAATCTCCTCAAGTAGGGAAGTACTGATGGTGAAATGCAGCTGTTGATGATCTTGTTTGTATGCCGTATGCATTAAACAGCCAATATGCCCACAGACCCTTTATTCACTTACCTTTCAGATGTCCTTACTTAGGGTCACTTACATAGCCTACATTTCACATCAGCATTTGTACTGTCCAGTGTTTCACTGGCCTGGGTACACAAGCAGTGACCCATTGTGGATGTGGACCACTCATATTAGGTCATAAGCTCAATAGCAGTTTCAGAACACAAGTACAGAATATAGCACGGACAAAAATGAAAACAGAATTCCCAAAAGTCTGTGAAACGTTCTCCTGTACATTTTTTGATGTGAAAACAAACAAGTCTGCTCTATAAAATAAAAATGAATGAAAATAAATGAATGGCAAAAATGTCTGGGTAGTGCACTCTTGCACGTAAAACCTTAAGACCTTGAAATGCGATTGCTACTCATTGCATCTTTTCTGGGATTGCTCTATTCCCTTGGTACATTCATTCATGAAACCAGGCTGACCTGCCGGTGAGGTTAATTATCTGATTCGGACACCATATTGGATTTTGTGATCTCAAAAGCAACTCAAAAAATACACCTATTGGAGCTTATCATCAGTGCCTGCAAGGTTTTTCTGAGTTTTCAAGAAACTTTACAGATTTTATCATAATGTTCCTGACAGGTAAGGAAAAAAATAGAACAAAAATCAAAACAATACAGTTTCAATGCCAGCCACTCTTTCTCCAACTTTAGGTCCCATGATAGCATGATCGAGAGCTAGCATTAATTACAATAAAGGGGTACTTTCCACTGACAAAAACTGGTAGCTTGCCACATAGGTAGGTGGAGGAACTCTGGCTACCCTACTCGTAGTGGGAATATGCCAATCCAGGTCTGACAACGTCTGCCAGCAAGGTTTTTGGCATATACCAGGCTCCATCATGTAGTGTTTTGGCTACAGGGCATAGCTTGTGCTCATGGCAAATACCTTTACAAATTAAGCCCCTAAGGACCTGTTCCTAGTCATTTACTTATTTGGTTGAAACTTTTATTCAGAGAACCTTGCTTGGTTATTATTGGCTTGTATTTTGCAAGAATCCAGGTGTGAGAAGAAATAATAAAACAGGTTCTACGTGGCAGTAATTACAGCCAGTATAGTAAAACAGAATTTGTATTACTTCACAATTATACTTACTACCATACATACATCATCATTGTGAATAGGGCACAGAGTCTGACAATGATAAATAAAAGCAACTCTGAAACATCTTGGATCATAATTGCAGGGTTTATGGTAGGTACAGTTAAAACAAAGTGTTTGGGTTTTGAAATTGCCTCTGGAAAAACATTGAGGACAGGATTATCCATTTAACAGCTGACAGAGAGCAAGAAACTTCCTGTACAGAGGGTAGAGAGTATGAGTTCTTTGACACAAGCAGCTGTATGGCATCCCCGTGAGGACAAAAAGAACCATGGACGGCCACTGTCTGTGCACCGAATTGGTGCTATAACAGTTCTCACATCATTATAATACTCATGACATGGCAGCAGCGGATTAGCCCTTTCGGTTTCCAGCTTTGTTTTCACCCCATTTTCCTCACTCTGTACTTCCTGTGGCTTTAAGTGTTAACTCTCAGGTTTTAGACCAACCCATGGTGGCCACACTTTCCAACCACAAAGTGCAACTGCAAATTGAAGTGTTTTGACTTCACACTTCAGAGTAAACTTACAGGGGGCTTTGCATGAATGAGTGTACTTAGCTCTTTATCCGCACGGTTTATCCCTGTGCTAATATTAGAGAGGAAATAGTTAGAGATTGGAGATTGCAGCGGCCAACTGTTATGACAGTCAGGGAGATGAAGTCTTTGGCTTGAGCTCAGTACCTTGTGCCCAGCTGCACTGTCATGAGAACAGGATGAGAAGCATGCTCTTCTGTTTTCTGATCTAAAAATATCCCTCCCTCCAATCCCCAGCCTGGAATGGGTGCTGTTTTTTAGAATGATTACTGATGCCTCATTGTGTGATAGTGCACAATGACCCAATGTCCTTTTCCACTCTTGCATTCAAATGGGCATGTTTTCGCATGTGGGGTACTTGGTTTTCCATTCCAGCCATGTGGTAATTCAATGACACTTAAGTTTCACTGTGGTGGTGGTAGCAAGCAAGATTAGCTGTCCTTTCTTCTGTGCATGTGTATTATTACAAAGGGAAAGAGGAGACAGATACTGCTGTTGTGCTTGAGAAAATTCTAATGTCCTTCTGAGACGAGATTAACAGTTTTATGGATAAAACACACAATACCGTGACACTACCTCACTGTGTTTTATGTGCTTTTTTATAGCTGAATAAAGAATGATACATGTTACACATTCATGCAGTCATTTATTGCACTAGCTGTACATCTATGTCACTGTCCAGTTCAGTATTTCATAATCATTGAATATATGCACTGTATGTCATGTGACATGTAATATGGCTATATATTAAAACTAAAAATATATCATATGTACAGCGTGGAATGTTGGTACAAGTGCAACAACTCTGAGTTAAGGTTTAATACTGTAAATCATTTACCCCTCAGTCACTCCAGGTTTGGGGTTAAATATTTAGCCAATAATCCTGGTTGAATATCTGTTGTAAAGATTGGGAATTTGGCCTTGGAAAAAGAGAAAAACCCTCTCCTTGTTATAAGAACCTTGTTCTGTACCATGATCATTCGAAGGCAGGACCTCAATTTTACATGTAAGCGGAAATACCTACAAAATACCTACCTCATTGTATAGGAGTAGGAGTAGTTTAAACGCCTGGTCCTGAGGAAACCGGAGTAGTGGTTTAAACACTGGGTCCTGGGGAAACTGGCACTCCTTGAGGGGCAAAAAGCCAAGCTCTAACCAAGCCCAGCACTGCTTAGCTTTATGCATGAGGTTGGGGGAAGTCACAGACTGCTGGCTCCATTATCGATATAATACTCTGCAATATCAATAACACACATTCATGAGCGCCAGATAATCAGCTGATCCAAACGAGCACCCTACCCCTCAGCTGTTTAAAGCCAGACATCACTGCTTGAAGCGTTTTTATTCCTCCAAAGAACATGGTGATGCTTTTTGGAGCTCTGACAAAAAAATCCCCACACAGGCACTTTACTATACAAGAGAAGAAACAAACACACTTTTTGTTCAAAGGTGCAAGAGAAACAAGTAACATACTGCAAAGTATGGTATTGTGGGAAAACGTTACCCTGGCCTCTCTGTCAATTGTTCCGTTATGAAATATGACAATAAAATAGAGGGAAGTCCGATATCTGTGACGAGGCAGTTATTTCTGCGTTGAGCATGTGAAGTCTGAAAGACATGCAGATTGGGAAATGGAGGAGCTTGCATCTGAGCTGCAGTCTTTGACAGCGAAAGGCAAAACGGGCCAGAGATTCTCCAAGGAACACACCTGATGCACCACTGAACAACACTGTCTGTGCCTCCGTCAACTACACTGTCACAATAAAATACTACTCAGGCACCTGGAAGAGGATGCTCTCACAAAGAAATGTGCGACAGGTGTTGGAGAGGATTCTGAAAGAGCTTGACGCATCATAAAATGATAAACGGAAATGTGGACAGTTATTCAGCCGAGGCCATTTTATCTGCGAAAGAGAGCCATGCCTTGGTAAAATAATAGAGGCAGGTATAAATAAATTACCAAAGACACATTACCATATATTCGAAAGCACTGAGCAGAGGCTGGCAGAGACAATGAAGAGAAGAAGACAGAGACAGAGCAAGAGAAAAAGATAGAGACAGAGCAAGAGAAGGGATGAGAAATAGCTCTGGGGTATTTTCTCTTGAGTCAAAACTCAGCATGGTATTACAGCCTTAATTTCTTCTTCAGTGAGAAAGTCCTTGTGATGTGAAAAAAATAGTTGGTTATTTGCGTGATTGAAGGTTTGTACTTTTATTTTAAAAATGAGTTTAAAAAAAGTTATTTCACTTTTCCCATTGCTTTGTGTGGGAGGGCATTCAACTGATCGCTCTGTAAGTGTGTCAGGTTTTCTTCCCACTCTATAATCTGCAGCTGAGGGTTAAAATAGGTCACCTGTGTAGAGTTTCCCCCTTCTGTGTTTCCGCTTTACTATCTGTTGCTCTGGCAACAGTTAGAAATAGGTGCCATCCCATTGTTATTTATCATTATTGCCAGTCAATCCTTTCATTATTTGTAAAAAGCTTCTTGTCAAGCGGTTATTATGTATGGCAAGCATGACAAAGGCGGTATAATGAGGAGAATTATCCAGCTCCAAACTATACGTTGGCTTTGTTGTAGACTCTTTCTTCTTGCTGAATTATTTTGCCAATCAGTCTCTTTTCAACCCTCCCTTTCACAGATACAGCTCTGGACACCAACAATTATGCTATTTTCTTGTATATCAAAATATCTGGGATGTAACTTATAACTTCATGATAATATATGTTTAGAAATTAATACCGACAATAGAAACAATTGAACAAGCAGGTGGACAAAACAAAGTGTAAATTGAACATATAAATTTAAGTGATAAAATAAACTGTGCTTAGAACAGTTAGAAAAGCATAAGACTGTATAATGGCAGTATCATGCCATGCCTTGAGCCTAAAGAGCAAACACATTTAAGGCCTTTCTCCATTGCTAGTATGGCACTGGTCAGTCTATTGTTAACAGAAATATATTACAGTCACTCTTCTGTCACAGGTGGGTACTGTATTTCCTGCTTTTGATTGTGGGTTGATGTCCTGTGTTGGTTCATGCCTGATATTGGCGATCCTCAGTTCTGATCCAGGGTGAGCTGGGTTTCATTGCTATCATATGTCTTAATCGGTCAGTTGGAGTGCTTGTATTCAAAATTAATTCCCCTTCCCTGGTGTTTTGGGTCTTTGCAGACTGAATAATTCAAAGATGAAGACAAAAAACAAAACAAAAAAAAGCCAGCACCAAGATTTTGAGCTCTTTTTTTGAGCTCCCCCTTGTTTTTGGATGTTCCGTAATGGCTAACCACACAAACAATTTGCCATTTTGTTTTCAGAGCTAACTTATCAAATGAAAATGGCTAACTTGGGCATTGGTCATGACATGGGGAATGCAATATACCCTTTTATGAGATAAAATAATTATCTTGTTGATATTAAAAAGCTAAAAAAAGTACACATCTAAAAGTCAATGTCAGTTCAAGTATTCCATTGTATATACTGTATATGTATATATAATTATGGGGGTTATCTGGAGTCAAAGAACCACCTCCACTGGACATTCCACTTCTGTGTTACATGAATCGCTATAAGCGGAATATCAAATGCAAGCATTCTCAGAGAAATTAATATTTCACTAAATGTTTTCTTTTTTCAACAAGCAACAACAAAGTAAAAATACAAACTATAAATTAACTATAAATAAGTGAACACACTGCGCACACTGAAGCAATTATTTTCTATATCACATAAATTGCAATAAAGTATTACTTTGCACTGAATTTATTAAAAGCAAATATATACAGTAGACATAAACAGGAGACTCCCAATAAACATGTGGTTTGAGAATAATCATATTTACTGTGTACCAGCTGTTTTGCTTGACAAAATGAGCATTTTATTACATGTAGATTTACTGAATAATTTATGATGATAATTTATTTGGATTGAAATGGTTAAAGTATGTTTCTTTGTAATGCCGCCAGATCTCAGTCTCTGTGCTTTATGGAACAAAAGAATGATACATTTAATTCAGAATAATTTAGTGATGAAAAAATAGAACAGTCAATTGCAGGAATCAATTGCATGAAGCCAATTGGTTTTAGAAGTCCTGTATCCTTTATCAAACAGCCAAACACCCAATGACATGGTTCCCTGACCTGAAGAGGAATGGTATATATTGATACCATGCTAAAATTAGTATTATTAACTTAATACACTTCATAAATAAAGCATCATAGTCAAGATTGAAACTCATTTGCCTCCCTGAAGAGCGCATCAGAGACACACATTCTCCTGAGATTCAGGAATTCAAAAGCTTCCACCACAGAGGCCAAATGTGTTCCACATACCATGATGCAGCAGTAGCTCTGCTGGGCAGGAAAGCCCAGTGTATCGCCACACTACAGGGTACACCTGGGGCCTGGAGGACTCTGTTCTGGACTGTGATATCGCAATCAGCATTCAGGGTCTCACGCTCCCCAATCAGCGCAGGAGATCAATGCCATCCGATCCCCGCCGACGTCACAGGCAGAGGGAGAGGACACCCGCGAGACAGCGACGATGTAAGGAAATGGCGGAGCGCAGGTGACAGGCTGGGTAATTGCACCTTTTGTTAGCGGACGCTAGCAGGTGGCATGCCATCTGGTCACCATAGGCAGGCTGGGACTTTAGCCTGGCGCTGTGTGGAGACTGGTGGAGGGGGCCTGGTGCTTGGGTGGCTCTGCTCCGAACACCTGACCCGGGAAACGGGGGGAAATCAGGGATTTTTAAGTGAACATTAAGACATTCCCATAAGTGCCTTCATGGGCATTTAATCATGTGGGCCTGTCACATTTACTACAGGAGTAAAGCCCTGGAAATCAAATGAAATAAATAAATGAAAAGAGCAACAGCAGTAGATGGAGAAACATAATGCTCACTCAACTGAATGAGTGAGTGCAGTCATGTGAACTTTCCCTCTCTGACTCTTCATATCCCGCTTTTCACTCTTTACATCTCTTTTTATTTCCATCCTCTCCCACTCCTAATTCACTCAACTTCTCTCTTTGTATCTGTGTCCCTGTGACATATACACTTGCGCACACATATGCTCAAAAACACAGGGACAATATTGCCGTGGTGCAATGCTGGTGAAACAATATGGCCATTATAATCTCCTCTCGTTAATGTGAAGCGTGTTATCAGTACTCAGACAGGAAAGACACCTCTCTGTAATCTGCCTCCCTTCCATTCCCTATTCATTTCCCATGATGCTTTTCTCATGCATGCTGTCATTGTGGCTTCTCCTCTCCTGGGACAGGAAGCTATGAACAGGAACAGGAATGAGGATTGGGGCAGGGGGGAAGGGGAGATTAGCAGTGTGATGCACATAACACAGAGCTCTGTCATGTAATTATTGTGGCAGACAGGGAGACGGGTGCTGGGCTGCCGTGAGCCATGTTTAAATATTGAGCCTGGTGCAAAGACAGAAGCTGCTTCCAGCCACAGCCTGGGGCCACTTGTATCCTTGTACCAGAGCTCATGATTGCTAAGAAACCGATTCTTGATGATGGGTGTCATGTGGGAACATCCCCATCTGAATCTAAAGACCTGGGTACGAGGCAACTACAATACCACAATAGACACTTTTAAAAGAGTTTCGCTGTCTACACGGATTAGTTTGCCTAATACCAGAAATCAATCTTGTGCTGTTGTGGCGTGGTGGAAATTTAACCGTGTCCTAAGCTGAACTGCTCGGTCACGTCCTGCAGCGTCAAAATGCACGTGACAGTGCAGTGATTCACTGGAGTGGAACTCCCCTCATCCATTGCTCTGAAGTTCAATAAGAAAAAGAGGTCATCTTAGCCGCTGCGCTACGTGGTGCGTTGTTGCGGCTGTCCGGTCCTTTAATCTTCTGCCGGAGTTGTTGATGTTGTGTGGCGAGCCCTTTGAAGTGGGCACGCTCTGGCTGAGACACTAACCTTGCGTCTGGAGACATGGGGGGACAGGAACCTGGGGCCCAAGCGGCAGGGGGGTAGGGGGCATTGGAAGGGGGGCAGGGGACCGTGGTGGTGCCCAGCAGTGAAGCGCTGTAATTCTGTAATTGGCACGGGGACCTCCTGCCCTCTTTCTGTGGAGTTTATGCAGCCCTAATTATATGTTGCCTTTCTGTCAACAGTTCTGATAGCAGATGCCAAACTCCTACAGAGCGAAGAAGAGTGACACAGCGCCCCCTCTGGCCCACAGAGTGAAACACAATGCAGACACTCATAAAGTAGAATAGATAGAATCATAAAATATCTATTCCAACATATTAACTGCATAATTAACCAGAAAAAAGAACAGAATATAAACAGAATATACTAATTATTTGTTTTAAAATTGTTTCTAATTTCCACAAAGTTCATTAAGAACGCTGGGGATCCCAAGTAGTTCAAAAAGAAGCACTGTCACCTTGGTCTGTGGGAGAGTAACGATAAGCATGAATAATACAGAAACAGTTCACTACATATCAGCTATTAGATTTGATCTGAATGGCTGTGTCACTTCTGGAATTACTAGGCTATGATATAAAGTGGTGGCTGTCAAGGGAACATCGCTGTCCTCTCTTATCAGTGATAAAATGAACTCTGTAGCAGGAGAGATGAAATCTTGCTCATTACAGTGATATAAATATAATGCAATATTAATTCGCTTTTTGTCTATATCAGTAATTTCAGTATGTGTCCTTCATTATAGAAACAGGACATAAAGAAAATTGCAATGGTGCACAAAGGTGACGAACTAGCATATATATGAATGGAATCAAATTTAAATTTTAATGGTTTTCTGGGTTTTTGATTAAGATTTTAAATTTTAAGAATAAACATCATCTCATGTATTACGAGTCTAGTTGTGAATTATTTCTAGGTACACATGCCATTCTGCCATTCTCTGTATTAAAATATTGATTATATCAAATGCCATTGCCAACTAAGTAACGAACCTGCATTATTCAATGGAATCTTGTTAAAAGTTGTGAAGTTAGAAGTTAAAAGCGATGACAAGGGTACTACAGGACACGATCTAAGGCGGTAATGAACACCAAGCATCAATGCCTGAGCATGCCAGTGATGACACTGGTCATGTGACCCCATGGAGTGACATGCTGCTTGGAGGGGAAGGCTAGCATTAGCACGGGCTAGGGCTAGCACTGTATAACAGTGAATAACAGCCCTGTGTAACAGGGGTTCCTGTGCTCAGTGGGGGGCCAGCGGGCTGTCCTCTGCTGAGTCAGATGTGCTATGCACTTCCTCAGCACAATGTCTGAACACCACAGCTGGGGAACTTCAAAAAAGTGCGAGCTGGCTGCATGCACCTTCCCCGGATGAATGTACTAGTCTAAATCTGAGTGCACTTTGCTCTGTTTATGCAGTAAAAGTTGACTAAATATAATTTTTTTGCTGACAGACATACACATACACGTACACAGTAAAATAAGAACATATAAAGATAGGTGGAAAATTGATGTGTTTAGAACTGTAACTGTTTTTTTTACAAAGCCTTTCTACATAGCTGCCCTGAACACACACACACACACACACACACACACACACATGGGACAGACACACACACACACACACACAGACACACACACATGCATTCAATATGAACAGCAGGTTTGGAAATTTTAGGTAATATGAATTTTTATTCTGCTCTAAGTTTTGCCCTATATTTTGCCCTTGCCAATTCAGGAGAGTTTTTTTCTCCTTCCTTATTTTAAATAAATTCTGAGAAAGCTTCTACAGCATCTGTAAGATGAATGAAGACAGGCATAAAATCGACATGGAAATATCTAACAATTAATTGTAGAGGCAATGGGTCAGCACAGTGGTAATTAGTCTTTGTGTCCAGTTGAATTTGGGGTGCGGCCTGGAAGATGCTGGGAGCATTTGGGTATATCACAGTATCTTGACACACATTGTTTGGAGGTCTGATTTATGAAACCTGCACCTGCTGTTCATTTGTGAATGAGAGGTAACATAGGGGGGAGTTGAAGCTGAGGTGGTAAACACCGAATTTGTGTCCACAATGCTCCCCTTCTATCAATATGTGATCAGACAGGTTACTTTGTCCCTCTCAGTCGTGAAGGTTCCATTGTATTCCAGTGTGTCCATGTGTGGACTCACATTGGCCTAAATATTCACTTACTCTCACTTTGCTGTTAGTGGTCTACTATATAGACAAAAAGTAAACAAACAACGCATGAATATGTATCCAATAATAGTGAGTTCAGAGATGAGTCACCCTTTGCCTTCAGAACAGCTTAAATCTTTCTTGGACTGCTATTATACAAGGAGGTAGAAATCTGCTCCACACTACTTTCCAGAACCTTCTGTAAAAATTACTGATGCTTAAACCACTGTTGTATGAAGACTTCCTTTGGCTTTCGACAAACATAAACATATCCAGGTGTATGAAAAAGAGTAATAAATGATTCATCAAATGAGGTTACGTTCTTCCTTTTAGCTTTCTTCTACTCAGAAGTCCAGGTTTTTGCTCACTGTTATCAGGTTACATCCAAGTGACTGTGTTCCACATCAGCCTTAGTTATAGGTGGTAATGCCATTACTTACACTGAAACAGCAATGCAAAAGTTACACGATAAGCATGGATGGCAACCTAATAGCCATCATTGAGGCAAGAGATTCTGCAGTCATCTTTGTAAGATTTTTTTTCTTGAGGTGCTTGCGGCAACAGCCAACTTTGGTTACATTTGATTGGTTAACTAATGAGTCCAGTCACACTTGAGCATCTTAATTCTGATGGCATAAGAATTGTGAGTCTATTCTGCCATTTAAATTGACCCATGCAAGCATGAGAAGAACTGTGCTGCCAGTACCTGAGTGCTTGTGATCTATGCACTGTGAGTGAGGGCAAAAGCGCAGCAGGGAACACAGACACAGGGTGTGTAGAGTGACAGTCCTGCACTCTCACAGTGGAGACTGATACAGAAAAGAGGGAATCTGGTCACACGTCATAGTTTTGTGTGCCTGCATTATATGATCACAAGAGAAATTTGCTACAGCTGCACACTCAAGTACTGCTAAACACTCAAACCCGAGCACAGAAATAAAGATACTACTTCATTGCCATAGAAAGCTGTCACCAGGCGATTGTGACACAATGTCTGCACCAATGATTTCATCCCCGTCTGAGTGAGACTCCTAGCCAAAGAGTAAGACCTTATAGTTTCTATACCTGTGTGAGAAAACAGATCGATATTCTTTCTATCCTTCTCGCTCTTTATTCTATGTCATATCTTCCTCTCTCCTTTCACTTCTCTCTCCGCCCTTAACCCCTTCCTTCTTCCTTCTCTTCCTGGTGTATGGTGCTGATCTGGTTTGTGTGACCTGTGTTTGTTTGGAGTGGCTCAGTTCCAATGAGTCAGAAACAGAGCCTTGGTGCACTGATTCAGTGGGTGGGAGCAGAGCGTCACCTCACTTTTGTGCTGACAGCGCCCTCTTCTGACCCGCGTCACCCACCCCCACCCATGATGCTGTCTCCTCATTGGCTCAGGCTGGGTGTCCTCCATGGTCTCCACCCACAGGCAGTTGGAAAGGACGTGTAGCGTAGACGTATAGCGTGACGCTCATAGTGAACTGGTGACCCCGCCAGGGGGTCTTATAATGCAGCTGTGACCTCACCCAGCTACATGGGCCGGAGTTAATGCAGGACACTAACATTCACATTACACATTTGGATGGAAATTCATAAATGCTGAACCTGAAGCTATGCCCACCGGTAACTATTTGCACTAGCTGCTTTCATGGGGTTCATAGGAATCTTTCTCTCCAGCTGAATACACTACATTTTACATTTGTTCCTTGTTAAATATTATTACAACCCTGCATGTCGCGCATTGAATATTTACCTATAAATCTTTGTCAAAGTTACATATTTAACACCTCTCTGATGTCTAAAACAACTGAAGACTTTCCTTTTTGAAGAATGCCCTAATTTCTTCCCAAAAAAATAGTCAAAATGTCTATAACAGTATTCATCAGGGTTTAAAGCTGGTTTGGAGGCAAAGGGCCAACCAACACTGCTATAAATGGTGTATTACATTTCTATATAGTATACTGCAACACATTCATATTATTGCACTGACAGTGAATGGATGTTCTGCTGTACGTTTTTAGGATAAAGAATCTGTCTCAGAAACATGCCATTCTTTGTCCACATGGTAACAAATGATTCATGAGCGGATCACTACAGGCACTCCTCTCAACTGTCCATCAAGCCACACAATCACATTTAATAAGTATACGAGGCAAGGTGAAATCATGCACTTTGCCCAGCCCACTTTGGAGGATGAATGGGCACATGTACAAAGCAAACCACTGAAATGAGAACTTAGCTGGAAGCTGGACATTCTTTTTAAGCACTGGGATCTATCTGCCATTAATTAAAAGCAGTACTTATGTTTCGGAATGATGAGGATGAATACTGATAGCTCCGGAATACTGAGTACATCCATCCACAACTTTGAAGAGGCTGATTGACCTGCAGGCAAGGAGGTACTTTACGAAAGTGTAATTCACTGAAATACAGTGGTTTTGATTGGAGTCGCTCATTTCCGTATGACACGGAATAAGAGGCCTCTCACAGATGCATGGATTCTTACAGAGAAGTACTCCTAACACAGTTATGACACGCTCTTATAGCAGCGCTGGCACTCTGTGCTCTGTTTATGTGAGTGAGTGTTAACATCATTAACATCACAACCCCCCCACCCCATCCCCATCCCCAAAGGTTAAATTAAGATCTGTCAAACAGTGTAGTCAAAGGTACGATATTCAGACCAATTCATGGAATTGCAGAACTGTGGATGTATTTTTTTTTCTAGATAAACAATATGAATTCAATATTTTTAATTTTCAGGAACGTAAATTGAAAGAGGTTCAAGTTTGCATAAAATAAAAACAATGAGACAACATGGGATTATACTACTTAGCTACTAAAACTGCTCAGTGTCCTAATTAAATGATCACTAACTGTTTATAACAAGGAACAGTAGTCCATTACAATATATACATAGCTACAGAGGAAGTACTGTATGTGCACAAGTTAGTCAACAACAAAAGGGCCAATAACTTGATCCAAAATTTTTATCGGTCTTAGGTTTGACCATAGATGCTACTTCCATCATATAGTTAAGCGTCGAAGAGACTATCACATTGATTTAAATGCAGAATTCTCCTGATACTGCCTTTAATGAATATGGTCATTGTCAATCATAGTAAAAAAACTATATGACAGAGGTGCTGAATTGCCATATCTGCTGTCTTTCATAAGCACAGCACTCACAGCTGTAATGAAATTCAAGTGAAATTCCTTCCCTGTACTCCAACAAGGGTCCTCACTTTAGTCATATATGTGTATTTGCTTTAATGTAGCTGGTTCTAATGGATTTGGCAAACCAAAACAATGTGTGAGCAAGTCCATAGAGAGAGAAGGTGCATGTGCTCGCTGTCTTTTCGTGGGCTGGAGGGAAAGGAGAAAAGAGGACAAGGAAATGTCTTGATTCTATTGAAAAAAAAACCCAATAATTTCTATTCCAGAGTGACAATCTGCTGATACCTTTTTACAATTTCATGAGGCCTTCAAAAACCAATTGTAATACATTTATGAGCATGAATTGGCTCTTAATAAAGCAAATGCACATTTTATGACTGTTGACAGATATGTCAGATTTACATGTGCACGGAATATTTTTTTTTTTACATAATTTTACATAATGTTCTGCATCACACGTCAGCTGTCATGACGCACCATAGTTGTTTACAAATGCTCAGTATAGAGATAAGCCCCTCCTGTTGGTGGTGAAGCAACGCTATCAAAGCCAAACGGCGTTACTTTGGCGAGCCAGTGAGAAGCTGGTTATAAACTGGCAGGTTACAGTGGGCTCTTGTTGATTAAACTCAATTTTCGACAGCACGTATCTGACATCGCCGCAATGTTCTGTATCATGTCTCTGCCGCCGCTGTGTGTTATTCCTTTTTTTTATTTCCTCATTGACCTCCACCCCTTTGCCCAGTGTGGGATTTCATTCGAAGTCTTACTCCTGAGCGGCTTTCATTTCTGCCGGACTCACGCTGACTCTCACCTTTGTTACCTGTTTTTTTTTTTTTTACTGCGTCTCATTTCTCGTTTGAGCAGCAGGACCTTTTCCATCCCCCTTTCACACCCTCCTCACCCCCTGCGGTTCTTGATGTGCTTATTGACCTGTCTGTGCTTGAAACTGTTGACCCAGCTCCCGTCGAGCTGTTTTCTCTCTCGATCCACTCTGAGGAGCGCTGTGTGTTTATTTGTTTTAGTGCGATGGGTTTCTCTACGACTTTTCAATGGGCCAGTAAAAGAAACTGAGATGCTTGACCCCTCTGTTCACGAGCCTTTTTTAATGGCCAACTGTTTATTACTTCTTTGTTGAAAGTATCTCTCAGAATAAGCAATTTACAACTTTCCTCAGCCCACACATTTGATGGGCATAATGCAACACATGAGAGGAGATGTAAATGCACACATAGATGTTTCTGAAATACATTATGGTTTTATTCTTCCCCAGACACTGTCTGCATGAAAAGATAAAGAGATAGCAGGTCTTCTGAAGGCCATTCAAAAGTAGCTTCCCTCTCACAACCGGTAAAACTTTGAAAAGGACAGATTGCTTCCTTCATGAGATTTCGTCATGGCTGCAAACACTTCATAATTAATCACTACAGCAATTAAAGCAGACACTGTATTACGATGTGAGACTTGCATCTGATAACACTGTACATGCCATCTTTGATTTAAATAAATAGATAAATAATTGCATTGTGATTCAGTGTGAATATGTGCACATGGATATGGGCTTTTGAATGGTCAGCATTTTCATTGTATTGTGTTTTTAATCCATGTTGTGCTCTTCGGGGGACAAAAACACATCCTATTGTGTTTATACAAGCCGCCATTGTACTCGCTGTCTTTTTTGCTTGTGTTACACTGGCATGACTGTGATTCATTTTGACTGTCAATTATTTTGAAAACTGCATAACAGGAACTGGTATCCGTCAGTCTATATTTCTGTATAATGGAGTAAGCTAATGACATACGATAGCATTTCAGGAGAAGATCTCATTGATGTCACGCAAAAGCATACGAGCAGAAGGCACTCTTCGCCGCACCACGATTCCATGGCTAATGTAAGTGTTTTTTTTTTCCAAAATCTACACCATTGCACAACTCGTTGTGGTTTCCTTAGCAGTTTCTTTTTTCCACCTCTCTTCTTTGTGAATAATAAGGTATCAGTTGGGTATTGCTGACTTCCCAGCCTGTTTATTTGAGTTGAAGGGGACTCTGTCACCGAAGCTTTACTCCTGACGTCCTGCATGATGTGGTTTCAAAGTATCTTACAGTAGAAAGGCGCATGAGTCGATCGCGTATTAGCCATGACTGCTGTCCTCAAGCAACCCCATGCGATGCTAACTCCCACCTCTCCCACGGCTCTCCACACAGATCTCGAGGGAGATGCTTGTCAGTGAATGAGTCGTCCACATTGTGCATTTTCTTTTCTTTCTTTTTTTTTTTTTGCCTACTCCTCTCAGCTGACAGGAGCGGAGCAGTCTCAGCCCCCAGTCTTCTTCTCTGGCATCTGCAGTCACAAAGAGAATACACGATGACACACTTACAGGAGAGAGGGAGATATGACTCTTCACTGAGAAGCTCAGCGCATTGTAGCCCTGAGATACTGATTAATTCCATTCTCTCTCCCTCTCTCTCGCTCTCTCTCTCCATGTTCATCTCCCTGATGCCACCAAGTGACCTCTCCCTCCATTTTCATGGTCCCAAAGTTCTGGTCTGGACGGAGCTTCCCAGGCTTCAATTATGCATGGACAAGGAATCTGCACTCAGACAAGCTGTTGCACTTACAAGCGAATGTGATTGGGTGAAATAAGTTATGTAATTACGGTGGGCCTAAAACAGAAAGGTACTCTGATTGATTGACAGCACACCATAACCCTAGATATCTTCTCTTCTATGTTTATATACCCAGTTTAAACTGTTTTTGAATACTTCTTGCTTTTTCAATATCCAAGGTTTTTTTTTTTTTCCATTCTCACCATAAGAAACACATGAGTAATAATTCAGTTGTTTATTTATATTTTCTCTCCTTGCCCATCCTGTGGTGAAAGACTCGCGCTCTCAACAGCTTGGCATTGAGTCACAGTGCTATGTGAGCTGTAATTATAATGCCTAAATTCACTGATCCCGCACAATGCTTGTTTCTTTTTCATATTCTCACCTGGAACATTGCAACCTGTAATTTCGGAGATTTCTGTCAGCATGCCAATGCACCCTTTTTCTAAAAACTGCAGCTCTAGTGCTTACGGAAACTGTCCTTTCTGTACCTGAGGAAGCAGCATGCGTATCTGCTGTTTCATTAGACTGCACTCCAAATTAGAAATTAAGCTCAGAAGTGTCTGCAAATTGTCCCTCTTGCTGTAGGAAAAGCCAAATTAGGACATTCACATGGGGAGGTCAGCACAATGGTTTTAAATCAAGACATGTCAAACAACATGTCTTGATTTAAAACCATGGTTTTAAAATAAGGTACATAAGAAGTACAGGGGATAACAACCTAGATGTTACTTCTTCTAATGTTATATTATGAATTGTATTAATTTCTTTTAATTTCCTGTCAGAGTTGGAGTTGCCCAATGAGTCTGACAGAAATCATGAAGGGATAGTTTTGAAAACTATTACCAATGGTTGACTAGGGAGAACAGATGGTGATTTAGAAGATTGTTAGTTATTGTTAGCATTAGTTATATGTAATTAGCAATAATACGGTACCTTACAAGGGTCAACAACGCAGCAGATACACCAGCATTTTGAACCAATCAGAACAGAGTGTCCTGACCTTAAGAATGCTTAACGTAATCAACAGGATTGTTAAGGTTACCTTGGCAACGCACGGAAATGAACGCGGTAAGTGGATGCTACTACACATATTGACAAGTACTGTATGTCAAGGTAGGTTACGCTATGAATGACAATCTTATATGTTGAGACACAATGCAATGCTACACAGCCTTACTTTGAAGCTGCTTTTGAACAAGAATAAATCCTACAGCTCTGCCAAACTTCGCTCCCAACTGACAATACCCACTTTAAAATTCACCAGTACACCACTGGAGGCAGTTTAATAATGATCTTTTAGACAATATTGTACCCTGTATGAGAATAAGGAATTTAGAGAATCCAGCTGGGTCTTTAAGGCTTTGTGTTTTATTACATTTGTAAATTAAATGTTGAAATAATGTATTGTCTGTTAAATGATTAAAACTTGAAGTGAGAATAAACCATGCTATTATTTTGCCTGCTTTGTGTCACTGGCGGATGGTTTTTTTGGTCATGTGGGATCACTTTAGCTAACTGGTCAGACACTCAGACAGACAGACTGAGCCTGCTTAGGCCTGGTTTTTAAGGCCTGTACACATAAACCCAGTGGATCTGAGACCAGGGCTGACACCTCTTGGGGAATATTTATTGATTGCGATGTAGTCCTATTTTTTCCTCTTTTGGAGTATGTTGTCATTTGTACAGTGTACATGAACTAATACCATTATTTGTTCCTCTTTGCAGCTTTCAGCATAACTTTCATATGAGGAAAGACAGCACAGTGAAATCAGGATGAATTTGTTGCACCACCAGCATCAATCAGACCCCTAATAATACACTTTCCATACAGGACAATTTGTATAATTTTAATGACTCCAATTCAACTAACCTGTTTTGCAGTCATTATGGACTATTAAGTGGTCTTAGTTGGACATACATTACTCAGTTTTATATGTATGGGAATGTAGACATGCGGTGGACAGCTGTTTCTTTTCACTCTGATGCCCTGCAGCTGTGCTATGAAGCTTTAGCCAGAGGTCTGTACAGCAGACACAGCAGGTATACGCATGCAGGAATCTAAATGATAAGAGGAACTGCCGTGGTGCATTGAGGCAACACAGAGCAGACTGAAAACCTGCTAATTGTATGTCAACCTGCAGGTCTCATAACCACAGTTAGTTAGATAGTTACACCGTAGGAATTCAATCCTAGGCTTTGGGCCACATCTCTACTACACAAATTGTTGTTTTAGTTGAAAATATCATCCAAGAGGCTAGTTCACAAAAAGGCTACATGACAATGTGGGCTCAGAGCACTGAATCAGGAAGCGGGAACAGAATTCCTTTGAAGTTCGCTTGGGCTCTGTCTATAAGGTATTACAGCTGAAACATGTATGGCGCACCATGCAAACCAAACGGAAAGGCGCGGTGTTGGAAATTTCCCAAATTATTCTTTTGGAACACCATCTTTAAGTCAGCTGAGGTGAGCTGCAGCCCTGTTAATTGCCTCTGGTGAAGCTTTGTTTGAACTTGTGATGGCACAGTAGGACTCAACCAATGTGCTTGGGTCATCAGCTGGGAGTGTTGGGGCGAACGCTGGATTCATATGCAAAACCACAAGGACTCATTTGGCTTCCCAGCCATTACAATGGGGCTGGACCACAGACCGACGGCCTCTTTAGTGCGTTACATGATTTGCATTCGCTCAGCCTCCTCAATGATGGCTTTTCTGCACAACGGTTTTCTCCACGAGGCAGTAACCTTCGGGATTGCTGCATACAGGGGCATCTCTCCTTGGCATATGTGGATGGAGTGATTATACAGGGTGGATCACAGTAATAAACTGACCAGGTCCATCCTAATGAGCTCATCCCTTTGTGATTCTAATACACATTCTCAAACACTGTGCCGCTCTCCAGAACTGTCTCAGAACTATATATATATATATATGTGTGTGTGTGTGTGTGTGTGTGTGGTTGTTGTTGCTATATATTCGTAAACCTGTTATTATGCTGTCATTCCTTTTGTTTTGTGCCCTTGATTACATGGGAAAACAAAAAGTGAGCAGGATTATATTTGAGTATGTACCTCTTGTATGAAAATCATCAGTTTTAGAAATTCATCAGTTCATTGCAATGAAAAACATCAGTACAGTATTTCAGTGGGAGTTCATGGCTTTGGCAATTACTTTAAAGACTGTTATTAATTCCATTCATTTGAAACATAGCTGAGAAAGTAAACACATATCTTTCTTCAGTGGATGTTTGGCTAACATATTGTAAATAACCTCAAAGACCTTGAAAAAACAAAACTGCTAAAAAGAACCAGCACTCTACTCTTGCTGATATTTATAACATTCTGTAGTTCTACTTGCGTTATGAAGTCAAAATACATGGCAGTTCCTTTGAAATGAACCTCGTCCAATTTCCCACAAACTGTTTTCACATCTTACTAACCCGAATTTAATGATTTTGTATCCCAAAGGGTGAGAGTAATCCGAATGATTTCCCGGCAAATGTGACGACGGCCACATAGTAATGAAATCCTGACCCTTTTCACAGGGAAAATTTGAAAACTGTTTTGTTCACTTGTCATTCTGAAAGCTGTCAATGCCATAAAACCAAACAATTAAGCTGTCATGAAAACCACCCTTCAGTTTCCCCAACCTAAAGGAACAGGCCTGATCACACCTGGCATATTGTCACTTATGAAAAGGACAGAAATGGAAACTAAATTCTGTCCTTCGGTGAAATAAAATGTCACAAATGGGTGTGGTCAATAGAGGCAATGATTGGTTTGAATCTTGGCTCAGATTCCATATAAGGCAATGTGACTCCAGTCAGGTAGGTGTGACTTGTTCATGCATTGGCTCCACATACCTTGGAGAGAATCCTGTCACTAGTTAAACAGAACCCTCCGTGGCCATTGAAAGTCTGTCTGTGATTTGAGAAAAGGATGTAAGCCAGCAGCAACCGAGGCATCCAATCATGTGGGTGGGCTGGGCCCAGGAGGCGGGGGGAGGGGGTGCGGGGGAATATGAACTCTGCTTTATTAGGAATGTTTTTCATTCTCAACAGGGGGAAATGTTCTTCATCGCCTCCTTCTTTCCATATGGACACAAGAGTGATGATTCACAGCCCAGCTCTGTCAGAGTCTGCTTATCTGAGAAGTCACTTACGGGAAAAAAATCTTTTAAGCATCTCCAGCGAAGTTGATGGTCCAGTCTTCAAACAAAATGCATCTACGTAGGGCAACGGTGATTACTTATTATAGCCTCTGTGCTGGAAATCAGAGCGAACCCATTTTGAGGTTATGCCCGCACAAACACTTCAGCAGGCTTAGGAAGTGTGTTTACAAACAGCTCTTATAAGGACAGCCTGTTGTACATGAATTTAGCTAATGACGCAAGTGCCATGCTGTCATTGTGATGGAAAATTCCGGCAGAATTTTTGAACAACTGATGCATGGCATCTCCATGAATAGCATTAAGCTCCTTGAATTATTTAAGTTTTTGATGGTCTCTCAGATCAACTGTTATCAACAAGCTCTTATCTCCTGTCAAAACTAAGACAGTGTGTGTGTGTGTGTGAGTATTTGTCAGAACTGGAAAGGATTCTTAGACGTAGGATTTAACAAAAACTCTGAAGGACACTGGATTTGCTTTATATAATCTTTCCTGCATCACTTCCATTATTTTTTACTCTGTAACCTTTATTAGACTGTATAGATATAACTGCCTGTGTAGAAATCATGCTGTGCATGAATATGACCTAAGTAGCAGCTATTCTTTCTGTCACACAGCAAAACATTTTAAGGTGTTTGGTGGTAATCTATATTCAGTTGTTGAAATTGTTCATTTTTATCAGACACCATAAATGAAACTTGGTTCAGATTTAAATAGGTAGCACTGCATAAATGCCTGTCTGAAGAAGACAAAAATGGAGACTAAAATGTGTCACAGCACAGACTATGGGCTACTTTTTGAACAAGATCAACAGTCGATACCCAAATTGCAGGTGTGTCACTCACAGAAACGGCAAATTATTGAATGTGTCAAAAGGAATATAGCTGAAAACCATGCCATAATACACCAAACAAGGTAAAGCAGCATCAGCAAAGGGAAGGTGGTCACAGGTAAGAGCTCACTGACAGTGATAGACAGACACTTGCAGGAGAGCTGCTCAAACCCATACAAGCAACAGCCTCAAATATTACCACAGGACTGGATCTCTGCGACCCCTTTTTACAGTGCAGATATTTACGCTAAGCTTCCATTGGTAAAGCACATCTAACCAAGGCCAATGTACATCAGTACACAACCTACTGCGATGAAAAGAAAGCTGGACTTCTGAGCAGTGGATGAAAGAGGATAATGCCCAAGAAGGAATGTATTGAGGCCAAATGTCAGCCTAACTTCCAACTTGTATTAGCACATACATGTACACATATATAGGAAATAGGTTCTGGCTTGTATTCCTCCTTAAAAAAAAAAAAAACAACAACTGCTCCCCAAGAAGTAGCAACTGAAGTACCCTGCAATAAAGTGAAGCACTGAGTCACAATGGTCATTAGTGATGCAATGACACTTACCGTGTCACGAAGCATAGAGGGCTCCCAGATGCCCCGACCAGAGCTCCGAACTTGCATCAAAATCCTGAGATAAAAAATGGTATATGAATTTAGTCTGTCATCATTACAAACACTATATCTGCCACTAAGGTTATTTCTGAGCCAGTGAATTTATTCTAGAATCAGATCTTTTTTTACATGTCGTGTCCTCCCTGGGCAGTTATCGGCATAATAGACATTTTTTATTGCTGTTTGTTGGTGGTTATTTTTGTTAGTGAACTGCGTGACAGTTAACCGTCTTTTTTCTTCCTGTTCAAATTATCACATATGAGCTGTAAGAAGGCCCGGGCCCAGGTCACGCTTGCATTCATGTCAATAGTTGCATTTTTAGAATCTCATTATACGCTATAAATGTTGTGGGATTTGAGAACACTCAGGTCGTGTCTACAGTATCAGGGGGCAGACCTGGGGAAGAGTGAGACAAAACAAGGAAATGCGCTTTTCATGTGGGGATTTTTGCGATTTTAGCAAACTCTTCCTCTCTTTCCCACACACACACAGACACACACTCAGGCTCAAGTTGAGGATGAGTCAAAGAGAAATAACAACAATGCAGACATCCCATAATAGACACTACATCCCATTCTGCATCCTTCCGGGGAAACCAGGCACCAAATGCTTCAGCCGCACTTCTGCCCTTGGCCTGTTTCTAAATAATGGGGCATTATGGGAGTTTTATTACAAGGGACATTTATCAAGCAATACAGTCTTTCAAAGCTTTTGTCTTTCACCTTTCCCTTACAGGACAGAAGTGAAATATATGTGGCATGCCTTTTGGCGGCTGCTGTAATAGCCAGTTAGAGCAGAATGCATTGTTTGATTTTGAAACGGTGTCATTGAAGCCGTTACAGCAGTGCTTGCTCCCTTTTGATTGGCTGTGCCATGGAGTCCAGAAGCAGTCCTTTCTCCTTTCCCCATTTACCTCTCCCATGTGTTCCCACAATGACTTTGACCACCATAATCCCTATTGGGTGCTAATTATAGGCTCCCAGCTCAGTGGCAAGCTGTGATTATAGCACATTGCTAAAGATTCACTTAGAGGCGTGATGCAAAAATAGAGTGATTAGGTTCATTACCCCATTGCAATGAAAACATTTTATAGGTCATCTTTCCTAGTGAGGTGAATGTGTCACTGGGCCTCGGTGGAAAGACTAAGGTAACATCACCCACCTTGAAGATTTACGGTATTATTAGCATGTAAAAGGAGGGATTTTATGTAGTTATGGCAACTGGTCTCCCAGGGAGACCTTCCGGCTGAATTACCAGAGAACGTATAGCAATCGGTCAGGCTTCCAATCCGATTTGGGAATTTTAAATTAGGGAATAAAGGAGCAATTCCCTGATGGCCAAATTCCGGCCCCTATAATGGCGACGTTTATCTGACTGCAGTCAGTTAATGAGGGAATGTGGAGGCACATGGCTCCAGCAATTACAGTCAATACAATTCACTGTGGGTGACCATAAAACTCATACCGCTACCATCCCACTTCCTATCATCAGGCAGCTGGCTTGCAGTTCTCATGCAGTCTGCGGTGCCCATGGATGTCCATAAATAGTCAATTTGAAAGCAACATGGGTTACAGTACAGCTTTGCTAGTGCTGGGCTGGTATTGATAATCTGGACTGGAATAAATGAAAGATTATTAAAGCCATATTTACAGAGTAGTAGTGTTTCTGTGTCTCTGAGGTATGAGTTAGACTCTTTTTCTCACCTGGGTTAGTAAACTAATACTAGAACCATTGGACAATGACTGCCCTAATTTTCCCAAGCCATTGACTTAGTTACAATAAAGATGTAAAATGGTGAGGCTTGTCGACTGCCTCTGGCCCATGTAATTTAGTGGTGTTTTATGAGGTATGAGAGGATGGTATAAAACTGGAGATGTCAGAACAGAAGCCCTGTGTGAATATGGTTAACTAGGAAACTTAATATTGTGTAGATGTTGTTTCCCACCAAATGGAATGACTACTTTGGTGTTTCATGGAGGGGTCAGACTCGTTTATAATCAGTACACAGCCAGAGGTGAATTAAGGGTGGGGCAATGAGGTGATCTTCAAAGCACAAGAGACCAACTTAACATGACATTTCCTTATTATAGCTGGTTCTACAATTCTTCACCAAAATGTATTTGAGTCCAGTCAATTCATTTTCAAACATAGTTTTCTCATCCCACTTTATCGGCTTTATGTTCTTCATCAAGAACTTGCCTGAATCTGTACAGCTGTCCTCAACAGCTTTATATAAAGACTGGGCACACAGAAGAGAAGAGAAGAGAAGAGAAGAGAAGAGAAGAGGAACTCTTTGGGGGAAGAGGAGGAGGAGGTGGGTGGCGGGGCACGTGCTGGTCATGGGCAGGGCAGAAGAGGCCATTAGCCCCACCCCCACCCCCAATAAAAAGCTCTCAGATGGAGGGTGGAAAGATGGAAAGAGAGAGGGAGAGAAAGAGAGAGGGAGGCACAAGAGTGAGGAGCGGTGTGGTGTGTGGAGCTCATGCCAGCTTTGCACTCATTTCCTTTTCTGTGCTGCTGTGTCGCCCCGCAGGAATAATTACTTTAAGGAACCTAATGAAGAATAGATTAAGCTGCAGCTTTGAAGAACTCATCTCAAAGGGCTCAGGATCAGCTGTCTGAAGGCAATATTAGCCTGTATTAGAAGCAAGGGGGAGGGCATAAGAAAGAGAGGAAGAAAAGGAGAAAAAAGACAGATCTGTAAAATGAGATGTTGGGCTCAGAGAAATAAAGCAAGGGGGGGAAAAAGATAAGTGTCACGTACAACAAAAAGGTTGGGTTAATCAGATATACTTAAAGAAATTATCTAATAGCCGCAAGCCATGTAAACAATAGACTTATTACTTAAAAGGATTAGCGTCATTTTCTGAGTTAGCTTCTGTGAAAATGCAAAGGAGGACTTTTAATGGATTACACAGCTCTGATCGACCCATCTTGGCTACTTGTGCAAGCAATTAGTGTAAAAGCAACACCAAAGCAAAGCATCCATAATTCAGCGGTCATCCAGAGACGGGCCACGCGCTCGCACAGAACCGCATCATAAAGCCACCGTATGTAATGCAAAATCAACTTCCATGACCAGAGGTGAACCACGGATGCATGCGTTCTCTCCCTGCTGTTCGAATTTCCACTCTCAGCCACCTGGTTAAATAAGTAATGCAGAATTATGTGATCTGTGTGTATTCAGATGGAATTGAGAAGGATCTGAGGAGACATTACATAGGCTTAATGTGTTTGTGTTTCTCCTTTTCCTAAAACGATGGTATAGAGGAGCTGTAACTTTCATCAGTACCTCAAATGTGATACCCGCAGCCCCAGCTTCGGCCTGTGGGTCATGTTATGGTAGGCATTCGATTACGCAGGCATGGTTATGTCTACTTTGTGGTTACGATTCTTATGACATATATGTATGTGGCTCATTCATTTAATTGAATTCATTTTTAATTCCAAATTCAAGTTGTCGTTTTTTCTTGTTCCATTATTGAGAAAGCTTTTCTTGTTTTATGATTGTCATGCAACTTCTGCAAACTGTGTGGCATCTAACGCCTTGCGCGTGCCTCGTTTTGTCTTTCTCACATTAAACTCCTTAAATCAGAGCATTGCTTTTTCTGTGTCACTTCCTTGCATTCGTACTTGCTGCTGATCTCCTCTGCTCTTTAAAAACAGTTGCATGTATTTCACGGTTTCCTGTGAAGAGGGACGCACAGGGTTGAGTGATGTCAATCAGGGCATAATCCGACACAATCAGGTCATTACTTTTCACAACACCTGACTCATGATAATTTAAGTTCATGTTCTATTCTGCATACTGGAGAAAGGTGAGAAAGTGACATTTTGTAGTGAGTGAGTGAGTGAGTGAGAGAGAGAGAGAGAGAGAGAAAGGGGAGGGGAAGGTATTATATATTCCCGTCCCTGTTTGATTGAGAGGAACTGTAGCACTACTGTCAAGACTAAACATGGAAACAGTCGCCCTGGAGCCGCTTTAAAACAGGCAGCTCACCGGCAGTGACATGCACAGTGTAAATTAATGAGTGAGAACACATCCGCACTGTTTGTTGTGTGATACTCTGTCAGCCAGAGAAGGGGGCTGAATAATGCTAATGGTGCAGAACGAATGCAGCAGATCGCAGCATCACAGCGAGGCGGATAGCGCCATCACCAGATTCGGAAAATCCCATAATTCCCTTTGTCCCCACCTTGGGCAGGTTCTCACTGTGCTGGCTTTACCTGCGTCTGATACCCTGAGGCTGCTTGGAACAGGCTAAAATAGGCTTCCCTCAGTATACAGCAGCCACCCACTCATCCCACTTTCCTGCTTTTCAGATGATTCCTAAATTTACCCTGCTCTGTTCTACTTCTTTTTTTTTGTTTTATTTTCTTTATTTCTGTGACTCTAGCGCTGGTGAGGGCAGTGCATTGATATTATACTGGTACCATTGTTGTTGTAGTTTTCACCAGAATGATGGTTAAAGGTTTGAATACTGTCTGTGGGGCTGCAATTATACTGAGCTCCACACTATAACTGTTACTTTCTGTAACTTATGCTGCTTTGTGGATATCCAAATTTATTCATGGTTATGCAAAAAACTGAGCTGCAATATGCTCTGGATGGTAATAAATGGATGGTATGGAAAACAAATGTTATCGCTAATGTAATCATGGCATCTTAAAAACAGTTTATACATTTCCCTTTATGATTCATTTAGATGAGGCGTATGTGCTTTTGGATTGCAAATGTTGTCTAATTAGGAAACATTCTATGCACTGCTTTATTTTGACACACAGGTGAGCGCTACTCCGACAGAGAGATCTGATAATGACTGTTATTCAATGTCAGGAGCAGTTTTCCAGCAGAGACTGTCAAAAGCAGTCTGTTGTACAGGTACCTGATTTGGTTCATTTAAAATTATTTAAAATTTGCTTGATTTAAAATGCCTCCAACTATTTTTACTCCATGCCCTTTGTATATTGTGTGTGGTACTGTCACTGCACATTTGAAATGATTTTTTTCTGTGTTTATTTTAGGCACCAATGTTTGATGCCTCACATGGAGATACTTAGTAATAAATGACACATCTTAGCATTTTTATTGTATTGTGTGAAACTGACTGATACTCTTATGATACATTTTACGATTGTTTAAAAATAAATGATTCTCTTCAGTTTATCTGTTTGTACCAGTGCTATTTTTTATGTCAATTATATGAATCAAGTGTGTTTTCAGAGATGTGTGGTTGAGTGGCTTCTTGTTGACTGATTCTGTGCTAATCAGACAGTAGACACACTGTAGAAGGAATAGAAAAATGTGGACAGCAAATGAATAATTTGTCAATGCAATATCGCACAATTTTTTTTTCAAGAGATTTTTTTTTTAAAGATTTATTGATTAATATGTCCTTTGACGTGTCTTATTATTTTTTCCCTTATTTTGACTGGTGTCTGTAAGTATTTATAAAGAAAAAAATGAATAGCCGAGTCCCTGAAGCTTAATTACAGCTCTGCGCTTTCATGGCGGATTTTCAGAATGTGCCGGAGGCGCTGGGGGTGACACCTGACCCTGGAGAGGAGTGAGGCATCCATTTCAGCGGCTGCCCATTCTGTCCCAGCCTCGTCAGCTAAATCGATGCCCATCACTGCCATCAGGCAGCCATTGTTCAGTAAAGAGTCAGTGAAAACCTGGCGCAGGGAGGCCGGGAGCGACGCCTAGCCCAGGGGCTGTGCAGTTTGGGAGGCAGGGTGCTGAGCGCTGGGTGCAGCACTGTCCATAGCCGAGGCCGATGTGTCGGCAGTGGAGACACAAGCGAACGTCAGTGTCGTACATTAGCGAGAGATGTGGGGGAAGCAGATGTGTTCCTTGAAAAAAATGAAAGTAAATGTCACACCTGTCCGTCATGATCTGACTGATGGCACAGACGCGCAGGCGGACGGCCTGGCATTTATGCTTAGCACCAAGTAACAGGCTTCCCGGAGGCACACCTCCCGATGATCTCATTACTGCAGAGCCTGAATCTCATGCATTCATTTGTGCTGAAGGAGTGGGTCATCCTCTCATTGGTGCTGGTGATTAGAGCTCTGTTCTTATTGGTGCAGGGCTAATAGACCCTCCTCTTACTGTTGTATTGTGAAATGTCATTGGTGCTTGTGATGTTTGTTTCTCAGATTCCAAAGTGTCTTAAAACCCTGTTATCACTTGAGATTGTCTTTGGCTTCCTCTCACTGATACAGGAGTTATTGTGTGGACCTTGTTGTTGTAGGACCTCCTCTTCTTCCTGAGGTAGTCGCTATTACTCTAGCTCTATTCCATATGAGCACCAGAGCAAGATTGGTGAATTATGGGACAAGGCTACACTGGCTAGTTTACCTCATTTTTGGCCCTCCATATGTGTAATTAAACTGTAAGTCAGGGTGAATACATATGTTTATGTACAGTATCTACCATGAACAGACAACTGAACCGGTGGAAAGGGCTAGGATACATCTATTTATGGGCTTCTCATTTGTATGTAGTTCAGCAGGTTATGGCACTGCATTCAACCTTGGGACACAAATGCACAGAGACCAAAGGCATTTAGTAAAGAACACATGCACAGATGACTGAAAGAGTAGCAGCACACACTCTGTGGTTTCCGGTCTCTTGGGGGTTTGGTAAATTGCCTACCCGAGGCTCCCTGGTGATTTGTGGGGCCTAGCAGCTCATGCAGGGACTGTACTTAACACCCCATCAGTGGATCTTCCGGGTACGCGAATCTTTGGGAAGTGTGGTAACGAGCTCAGGGCCTTGGTGACCGAGGTTCTACCCCCAGCTCGGATGTTCCCCTGGGTCCATAGCTCAGGCTCTGCCTCCACATTCAGTTCTGAGACCCAAATACTCCATATCTCTCCATGTCGTGCTCCTCTGAAAAAGCCAGCTCCAAAATCCAAAAGGTATGAACACGAAACCAAATGTAGGACAGAAGGAGCACCAGCACACGAAATCTTAAGGGCATATGAACTAATCTTATTTTGTATTTATGATTTTTTTTTAATGAAGAATTGCAGCTAAAACATAGTAGGATATGGAAGAAAGAAAGGGTACTGGAAGCTGGGAAACATGATTTGACAGGTTTGAAGTGTTATCCCTTTAGTGGCGTGTTTAATCGCAGAGTTGGATAACGGGATAAAATATTCTTGCCCAGGGTGTTTCAGCCCTTTATTTTGAGAGCTGAAAGGCTGCTGTCGGTCTCTTTTTTTTGCCTGTGTCAGCCCCTAGCAGTGATGCAGTGTACATATCTGACAGAGGGGCTGTGAAACATCAGAAACACACTATCAAAGCCCCGCGCTCCGTGCCAAGAGGCAGGGTTCCAGGAACAATAATACGAAGAGAGAGAGAGAGAGAGAGAAACAAGGAGAGGAAAATGAAAAGAAAAAATGTGTGAAATTACAAAGTCAGGGCATCAGCTTTCAACAAAAGTGACAGGGTCCGAGAGTAACCGTGGTTTTATTATATGTGTGTATGTATGTGGCCGTGTTCCATCGTCTGCGTGTGTGCATCATTGCGTGTGTGTAGTTTGTGTGTTTAATTGTGTGTTTGTGTGTGTGTGTGTGTGTGTGTGTGTGTGTGTGTGTGTGTGTGTGTGTGTGTGTGTGTGTGTGAGTGTGTGTGAGATTGTGCTGTTAGGAAAAAGGGAACTGTTTCCGTTTTGCAGAGATAAGGAAGTCTAAATTCCTCTGGCTTTGTGTTCTGTGTTTATCCACAGGCATCTCTGCTGGGGAGAACTTGCTTCTTTTCATTCCTGATTGAATTCAGTGATGGCAAATCCTACTGTGCCAAAGAGATTTATACAGGGACAGCCAAATAATGTCATCCTTATTTATTTATGTATTCTTTGTCATTCGGTTTGGCAGAGAACAGATGCCAGGTTTAGAATGAGAAGAACATCAGAGGTTTCCTGTTAGCGTAGCTCCTCTGAATTTTCATCCTGGTTATCAGTGCGGGCCTGAAAGGAACAAAGCTAGAGCAGAGACAGACATAAGCAGTCACCACACATGATCTTAGCCATGATCCAGCAACTGCAAAATGGATCACAAGATTCATTATGGTCCGGCTCACCCCGATGAGGTAGCTTGTCATGCTTTAAGAACCCGTGGAACTGGAGCAGGAGTGAACATTTTGTTGGTTCTTTACTTGACCTTTGCATCGCAAAGCCTGCATAATGCATCGTTTCTCACACATAGAAAACTTTGTCACAACCCATCACAACATCAGCATTGACCGCCGATATTAATGTCTACAATGGGTAAAATATTATTTCACTGTGCATCTGTGGGTAACACATTGTAAGCTCAGCTCCTCCCTCACCTGCTCTCTCTCACGCACTGACAGTGGAGTGCATTCTCCTTTTACTACAATTAACTCCTAAATTACGTTAGCCTAGCTATGTACCATAAGAGTCTGCATGGCATTAATTTCGGAGACCCAACTCTTCAAACAATATCATGTAAGGAGCATAGCTAGGAATGAGAGCTAACTGTTAAAGCAATTTGGAATACTGCTGGCTTTCTGAGATTAGTATGCGATATACAACTGATAGTCAATTTTGTCTGGAAGGTTATTTCTTCAGTCCTTCTTTTCAAATAAAATAATGTTTAGCGGAGATTTTCAAATGCAGGACGATAGGATAAAGTATGTACTGCTAGCCATGAGCTCTGAAATATGTGACACAATACAGCATGGATGTCCACTGGGCAGATATGCTCACTCCCGTCTTTATCCAAGTTTGGTCCATTAAACTGAGAAGGGTCTTCATGGGTGGAAATAATACAAAATGTGTTTCAGGAGCTATTTGTTTCTTTGGACCTGCCAAAGGAGAACTAGATGGTTGAAAGGTATTGCCTTAGCCTGTCTGTGAGCCTGGTTCCTATTGTTCATGCAATCAGATCATTGCATTTTAGAGTGCTAGAGTAAGGCTAAACCCTGGGCCTACAGCAGCACATTAAATATGCAATCTTTGTACTCAAGAGACAGTTGCATTTGTGTAATCTGTATGAAGAATTTGTCAGCTTGAACAGTCAGTTTCTACCCACTCGCCCTGGTTTAATTCTACAGAATAAAATGTCTGTATAAGTTTATGGGAAAATGCAAGAATAAGCCTCAAAGGGAAATCAGTTCTTATAATTCCGAACAGTTTGGCCAGGACCCAGTTGAACACCCTCAGCCTCGTCAAGGAACTGTGCATTTTATATCATACAGAATTTCACTTCCAGGCTCATCCTGTAAATTATGAAGACCCTGTGCCTTAAACCCAGATGGTTAGGTGGCGGAGGTAAGACATTATAGCTAATGAAAATGTGTACTCATCCACTAATTGATAGCACAGACAGCCTCTGATTTTAGTCCAATTGCACAGATACTGGTTCACTGCAGTCTTGTCTTGCCTGTTTCCATTGGAAGCCTTGCTATAATGTTTGTTGTAGCTGTCCAGAGTGCAACATTTTCAAGATATCACAGCAACAGAAAATAGATACTGTTACTTCTTAAAAAGTTTACTTCATGTTCATTAAAAGTACAAATAAATTAATAATGTGTAATGCAGTTGCTTAGATGAATTAATCCTGTCATGTGTTTGTTACAAATGTAACAGTTAAATCCACCTTCTGTTTCAGTGACCATCGGTGGCATTGCATGGTGAGTTTACCAGTGAATTTGTGCAGTTCATGAATAAGGAGGTCTACATTTTATTGTAAATTATTTTCTATGCAACAGATTGTTACAGAGTTTATTCAATCAATATTTGTCCATTTACTCAAAAATGAATGCAAGTGTTTCTACATAAAAGCACAGTTTGGTGAATTGTTCAAGGTGATTACCAGCTTCTTGTGTTTTCAAAGCAAAAAACATCAATGTTAATCACAAAGGTTTAATGCATCCAGACTGAAATATTTTTTAAATACCTCTCTCTCTTTTCTCTCAAAGTGTTCTCTCTATGGCTAAATAAATCAACAAACCTAAACTCTTTATTCTATCGAATCAATAAAGATTTAAAATGTAAAAATTCTGCTTTTCTCTCTATCTCTCTCTCCGTCTCTATTTCTGGAGAACCCTTCATGCATTGCTACTAGAGCAAATGTTAGCCATTAACCAATGACAGTGAGCTCAGTTCATTCCAATCACAGTCATTTGGACCGCACAGTCTTTTTCCATTCGGAGGGCATTAGGATCATCGCTCCTCTCACTCTCCCCTTGCTTCCCTCCCTGCTTTCTCAATGCTGTGACTCGGATAATGCCTTTATGCATGAATAAATGCATTCTGTGTCTGTGTGCCTGCGCTTTACTCTACCAGCAGATGTGGAACACTTTCAGGAAGAGAGCTCTTTAACACAAGGTCACCTTCTTTTCCCAATCACAGTGCAACCTCTTACTCCCACTCCCACACATGCGCACACACACACACACACACACACAGGAATGTATGTGCATGTGCACATAAATACACTGTATACACAGTCACACAGAGTTACGAACTCCCACACACATACACACAAACAAACACACACATACATCTATTCACATACAAACAGACACTAACACTTACATATATTGTTCAATAGCATGCACAAACATGTTTCCAAGGCTAAGACTGTGGCTTCTGTTAGAGCTAAAATTAGTTAAAATAGCTAGCTAATATTAGCTCATTGCCACCACTACAAGCTAATGTAAATCAGTGTTTTTGCTGCTAGCAGAATAAGCCCAAATAACACCTACATTCATACCCAGTGTTTCAGTTGTGCTGAAAAAAAAAATCAGATTACAATAGATGTTTGCCAAATAACTTTGTTGTTGGGTGTTTAACCTGCAATATGCTCTTTAAGAAGTAATAATAGTCCTTAACCTGGTACATTTTTCTCTGTGACAGGTATATTGAAATGATTCATTAGAGCACTGTATATTACATTTTGTATATTCACTATATTCACCAAAATGCAATACATTGAACTATAAGAACTGAAAATGCATATAATTTGATTATATGTTGTGTACCATATGCAAAGGTGCATGAATTGCTTAGCCTCTGTGTGTGTGTTGGAATCTGGCCCTCCAACAGGCCAACACTTTGTGTTATGACCTGAGACAGTTTTAGATACAGGGCTTTGCACAGTAATTTGGAGAATGTGGGAGAAATAAAAGCGGCTATGTTCAAGCATCTGAAAGTCTGTTCAGACTGGCTTTGATCCCTTTGACTCTAACTATGTGTAAGTGCATACTTACTTTAATGTCAGTGTGCTTTCTGCCAGTCTGGCACGCTGGGAGCAGCAGTGGAGAAGGTGAGGTTGACCCCAGGGAATGCCCACACTGTAACAGGGCTTGTTAATCAAGCCAAAGCTTCACAGCCACTTAACACGTCTGCAAATATTTTCAATCCAACGGCATCCAGCCTGTGGATCACTTCAGCAAGACCTTAAAGAGCAGACTCATCACGTAAGACTCCGACTGTTTAATTAAAACAGGCCCACTTTCATCCACTCATCATCTCTACCTGTACTCAGACCTGTACTCAGAAGAGAGTTCCAGGTTGTGGTCACAGATATTCAACTCTTTAAACTCATATTTGACCGGATGTGCTTCATGCTAAAATTAATTTAGTCTCTGCTACTTTAGGTGCTTTAAGTGTTCAGTTATTTTGTCCAACAATATTTATGCTGTTGTGTAAAGAAAGACTAAATAGTAATCTTTACACACGTGTAAAAGCAACATAGGCAACGCTGATACCACAATCACTACCATTTAGCAATCACTACCATCTAGACGAGGGCTTCTCAAAGTCCAGACCTTGGTCCATATCCTAACCAAACGGCAAGTCAATCCAGACCCAGCCTATACCTTGTGTTATGAAAACAATACGTTATGAAGTGTAACGTTTTCTATTTTGGAATAAATTTTCTGTCGATCAATAAATTGTTAGTGACGTTGAATATACAGTGTAGCTGGAGATCATTCACAGCAATCCTGCCCCGCAGATGAATGTGGTTTTAATGTGGCTTATTTCCCTATGTTGATGCTGTTGTCATGGCGATGTTAGCTGCTGGAGAGAGATGCAGACCTTTGAGTGATAAGTGTGAGAGCCCCTGATCTAGACAGAGATGACGGGAGGAAGGATGGATGAAATGCTAACTCCACTCGGTCCTGTTATCAACCTGTGGACAGGGGTAGAAGTGATCTTTGTCCAGCTGGAGGAGGTCAAGAGGAGCTGACAAATGCAGCTCACATGGATCAAGATTGCCCTGTCTCTTCCCCCTGCCCGCCTTTCTCTTCTGTCTTTACCTCGTGGACCCATGGGAAAAAAAAATTTGTCTGTGCTAGTCTGCCAGACAATCCTTTCGCCTAATTATGTCACAACCAGCGCCCAGTTTCCTCTTGGAAAGAGTGGGCAGAATTGTATCATTACACTTCCTTTTCAGTTGATGTAAATGTCTGTATTTTTTTCTGTATATCTACTAATTATAGAATTACATCTCCTTACATCTGTTCATGTTATGGAATATCTCTTGAATTATATTCTTTGAAGAATGACAATGCAGTCCCTTTGTTGACAGCACAGCATTACATAAAATGAGAATCACATCACTTTGATGTAAGTAACAAAGTTTTCACCATGCATAATTCACAGTTTCTGAGCTGCCGTAAGGGGTGACCGATGTGTGGTATACCCTTTTGTTTTTGATGAGGGAAAACTGACCTGCAAAAGTTGAAGTATGAATTAATTAGCAATAATATCACTTTGTTTTTCTCCTCGTACAACTTTATTTGGTTCATTTCAGCAAGTTTAAAACTCCTAATTTTCTTTTATAAACACTAACTTAATTCCTTTACAGGACAGTGCACTCTGTGCTTTTATTGAGCCCAAGCCTTCAGTGACTCTTTTTCCCATTGTTGGTAATTATTTTCTTCTGGCACAAGCACTAAAAGAACAGCACAGATTCCCAGGGCACATTACCAAGAGTGGAATTTGTGAGAGTAAAACAAAAGACGTGCCCTTGTTGCTATTTTAGCTCGTACGATTGGATCTCCTGGCTGGTCATATCATACCCATCCTCCCGTCCTCACAGAGCTCACCTCTACAGCTTGCGGGGAAGGCGTTACACAGGTGTCATCAATCACATGGGGCATTTAGGCAACCAATCAGCTGCTACCCTCAGACCTCCAGGGATGGCAGTCTTAAGACACTATTAGAAGGTGACTGAGAGGATATCTTTATTTCATTTTCTTTTTCATACCAGTCCTGTCTTTTGTGCTAGCTCTGATATCCACAAAACAGTTATATTCCTTTAACATTATCACAAGGCTATGTATTCATGATGACAATGACTGTGAAGACAATGAAGTGCTGAAGGACAGCATTACAGTAAGTAGGCAGCTTGTCCTGTTTATGCTATGGATGACATTGTGTGCACACTATGTGTGCTACAGTCTGCCGGTAATTCAGTCTGTGACAGCTGCGGTCTCTTACAGGCCTTGATTTTTAATGGTATTTTGATGGCAGTATATGTTATGGTATGCTATGAACTCTTCGTCTCCAGTCATTTATACCGAACAAGGTTCAGCTGAACTCTTGTTTTGACTTGAGAAAAAGCAGATCTGTTGTCTCTTTCAGTCATTGAATAAATACATATATCAAGATATATAAAATAGGAATTCTTAAATGTTATGCTTCTCACTTCTTGTCATTGCATTTTGCGTCTCTTTGTCCTCTTCCTGTCTCTGCCAGGTCTGTTGGAATGGGATTACATGTAGCCGGGTGTGATGCGTGACCTCTAATGATGGAACATGAGCACATCCTGGTCTTTCAGGCTCCCAGGCATCCCAACAGAAATGCTTTGTTGACTTGTCCTATTGTCCGCACATGGCTGCCCATGGAGACGGGCTGCATCCGGCTATAGATCAGCAGAAGGCGTCCAGGCGGCTGTTTTAATTTCCTTCATTTTTATGCCTTTCCTCACAGCGTTCCCTATTCCAGCCTGACCCGCCAGGTCCCCTGCAGTATTGGATATGGTCTCAAGCCTAAATCGTATCACTCCCATTCTTCTATTTCATAGGGCAGGGGGAGGAATTCAATTTCTACTCATAGTAGGGAGAAGAAATATTGAAGCACAAACAGAAACATAGATATGTATAGTATATACATATATTCAACCTTTTTAGCCAATACGCCAGGAACAGATGCCGTTAGAAGTTGTTTTACTTTTGGAAACAAATATGAGGCATTTATCATGCAAGAATGCTGATGCAATTTCAGGGGCATATTGCGTTTCTTAATGACTTCCAGTCTCGGCTATTTCTCTATTCCCCAAGCGACTCTAGAGACATGATATGCTTTGCAGTACTCGTGCTCTTGTATTAACTGTAGGAGTTTGTCAGCAATCTGGTAATGCAAATGCAGGGAGGGCCTTAAGTACACTGCATGATTTGTGCTGGCTCTCATATCAACAAATAGCTATGTGTAATTGTATCTAATTGATTGCCACTGTATATAGTCATAATTATGAGCATTAGGTGCATATGCATATGGTTCTAATTGAGCTCCTTTCTCCAAATGGTCTTTTTTTTCCTCAAATGACAGACTTGCATCATACTTGCAATGTACATTATTTATTTGTGAGTATTCATAATATACTGTTATTCATAAAATAATCATTGCTCATGATTCCAAATCATTACCTGGCTTTGTCGTTGTGGATACTTCGGGTATTTATATTACTCATTTTGCAGAAGTAACATACAAGAATGTAATGGAATTAACTCACAACCACCAGATGGTACTGAAACCATTTAGGTTTTGAAATATTAACCTTTGACGGGCTTGGTGGAGAGGCCCAAAAGGGAGGTTTTGCATCGGGCCCCTGGGGCCTAGGACCAGCTCCGCCCATATCACAACATCAATCCACGTTTTGAAATGTAAAACGCATTATAGGAGTTTTATAGGAAAATAAAAATCAAAATGAAATGTCAGACAGAGTCTTAATTAGCCTGTGAGCTTCTTTAGCGGGCTTTCACCTCAGGAAGTTATTACATGTGATTTAATTACTTTTTTCCACTTGGGCTCGGTGCAGTTTTGATGAGCGCAGCATGGCTGCGGGTCGTGTTTCTGTGCAGCAGTCACTGGGACGGGCCTCCAGGTTCCCCAGAATGGATGAACCCTTTCTGCACTGAGGGACTGTGTGTGTGGACTCTGCTGGTGCCCTGAGGTCTGATTAATGCCTTACAGAGCCTGCCGGTCCCTCTCCGACGCCTCCAAACGCATACCCTTCCTCCCCCGTAACCTACTCATTTCACAAGTTTGCGCAGAGATCTCCACAGCCATCCTCTTTTTCCTCAACACTCTGTCCTCTGTCTTTAGTGCAGTCCTCTATCCCGGTTAATATTATGAGTTTTGAACGTTTTTTTTTCTGTGGGTTTTGAACAAAATTAACTCTGGCAAGTGGAATCCAAAGATATGCTAATCGAATAAGCAGTATCCAAGAAGTAATTAAACACAGTATTTTTTCAAAGATTCCTGAAAAAAAAAGGAATGGGAGTATTTTAAACTATTTATATATTCTCCAGCAGAGTCTGACGGCAGATGTTGTTAAATGTTAAATGTTAAATTGTTGAAAGGCCAGTGTGAAGGTAGTCATTGCGTATTCGGCCCCGCTCCCCTGATCATGTTCTGAGGCTCCCTCTTTGTTCTCCAAAGCTCTCAGACCCCATGGTGTGAATAATTAGCCCTCACAGGGATAAATAAATGATACGTTGTTAATGTATAAGCTTTAACTGTTGTGTTTACATGCAAATCAATATATCTGTGAGCTGACTTGTAAAACCCCAGGTAAATGCCACAGCTCTCATTATGTAAACCTGATTTAACACAAGAGACAGAAGTGTGTGTGTGTGTGTGTGTGTGTGTGTGTGTTTACCATTACATGTGTGTGTGTGTGTGTGTGTGTGTGTGTGTGTGCGTGCATGCGTGTGTGAGTGTGTGTGTGTGTATGCTTCTTTGCTTGTCACAGCAGTAAATATATTGCACTGACTCATGAAAAAAAAATGTGTTGGTTTTGTTTACCATTACATTTGACCTTCATGCATTTATGAAAAACTCGATTAACTGCTTAGACAATATAAATATGTTTGATCATGTGTTTACTTGTTTTTATATGTCCTTTGAAGTTAAATAGCCTTCTGGTGATGTATTCCATAAATGAATCTAAAAGAGTTATATTATAAGTGAGTTGGAAAAAGACAGATGAAACTGGAACACAGAAGCCTTTAGGCTGACCTGAACTGATGCTGCTTTCTGCAGACCATGGTGGGGTACCCGCCATGGCGCTGTTCCTACACTGGGCCAATGAACCTCAACCCAGCATGCAACTCTGCACTGCCCCAGTGTATGCTGGTATGTGCTCCCACCAAGCCTTCGATTAAGGTCGTCGAAAACAAGTTTAATTGTGATGTTTTCATAACAACGTGTCTATAAGTTGGTAAACTGTCTCATTAAAAGTGAAAAGCATCTAATTTGAACAAAAACTAATATAACATGAGGCACTGCTGGACCAGGGTTAAGATCCACAGGTCAAACTGTACTTCACACAATATGTACTCATCACATAGAAGAGAATGCTTGAATGATTTTGTCATCTAACCAGTGAGGAGTGCATGTTTTGTTGAAGTGCAGTAGGCAGGGGTTCTCAAACTCAGGGGAGGGGGTTTTGTTACAGCCAGTCTCTTGATAAAATTAGATTTTTGAACATGTGCTTACATAGTGCAGTAAATCTTTCTTTACCTTTTTATCTATCATGCAGGTTTGGCTCATTGCCATTTGCTTTTGTTAAAAATCCTTCATCAACCAACAAATGGTTTCGTTATGGTGTACTTCTTCATCCAGTTACGTAAGTTAATCAAGTAAAAATGTGCCCTCTGTTTAAAAGTACCATTTGCCATAAAAAAAAGCACAATACGTAAATGAAAAAAATGGATAGTTTACCAGTCCTGATAAGTGAATTATGCACTTATTTCTGGAAAAAAAGGGCAATAGAGGGCAAAATGTCCCTCATGACATAATTCAGGGGTTGTGTAAAATAGGTAAAATAAACACCCGTACACACAGGGGACCAGAGAAACACGGCAGTACACCAACACAGTGCTGTAGTGGGTATGACATCAGTGTATTCTGCACAGCCGTAAGTGAATAGGTCAAGCTATGAGCCTCTATGTAAAAGCTTTCACCATTCATTAACCCTGGTATGCCATATACTTTGCATGCAAAACAAGGAGACACAACAAGCAGTCTCTCCATCACCTGATTGGCTGGCTCTACCGTAGTCTAGTCTGCCAACAATTAATGAATGGTAATATAATTTTGTAATTGACTGCAATCAAATACCTCATAGAGTCTATGAAAAGATGCACCATTAATGAAAGTTCTTCAGTGTGAGTGTTGTGGGTATCCTGAAATAGGCCTGCTGCCCTGCAGTGGGAATGATGCAGAACTCATTTAATCCAATTTGTTGTCTCCTTGATGTAACTGTGACCTCAAAGTTCAATGCAATTTTTTTTTATGCAATGGTGGGTAGTTGCAAGTACAGAATTCTCTAAATTAATACCATCTCTAGGTCAGCTGACAAGCAAGGTATATTCTGACTGTTTTTAAAAGTGCAGTAAAGGGTAATAACAATAATGGTAGCTAATGCTAACTAGTCAAGCTAGTCATATATAAAATTAGGTCACTATACAATATTACTATGTTTTAGACATAACAGTACCTTCTGGGCTGTAAGTTAAATAAATTCAATTTAATTTAATTCATAGCTTGCTAATTCATGTCCAGCTGTTGAATAGATACAGAAATATCATAACATTAGCTTTGTTAGCCATATCCCAGCCATCTCTTCTTCTTTAGTCTGTGTCTGGATTTAGTGAGTATGCGGTGACTGGCTCTGCACAAAATGTCAGAATCCTGTCTGCAGTGACCCGATGATGATGATGACATCTCTATGCAAGGGGACTGAAAAGCGGAACTGTCGCAATACCAATCATAATCAAACAAAAGAAGCCATACAGTTTTCTGCGTGCATGAATGAACTGTTAGAGGCCATGTGCTCATTTGGAACACTCAGAGGTTTATGGATTGCTATATTTTGTATTTAGCCTTCAGCAACACAACATAATTATATAGAGCTACTTAGATAAAGCATTTATCAGAGGAAGCTGGTTAAGAAATAATAAAAAAAAATGATGTCATTGAACTGTATGTTAAATTTGATTTCCTTTTTCTCAGTGGAAGAGTTTAGGCAAGGTGAAAAACATAACTCCTGATATATATATATATATATATATATATATATATATATATATATATATATATATATATATATATATATATATATATATATATATATATATATATATATAGACATACACACTTGTCTGTGTATGTACTACACTATGAGTCAATTATCAATTATCATTTATATATATATATATATATATATACACACACTTGTCTGTGTATGTACTACACTATGAGTTAATTATCAGATGATTTCCAATTAGTTGTATTAGCTGTATAATAAATCTCCATAGCTGACTGCCCACCTTACATGAGACCTTGGAAAACGTTGTTATTTTTATGTCTCAGGCATTTATTCAAAATGAGCAGTAACATATACAGGAAGAAAAGTCAAGCAATCTTCTACAAAAAGTCAGAATGAGTTGTGCAGTCAGGGTCAGTCTTGGATGCCTTACAGAGTTTTAGTTTACCCCCCAATCTTCATGGTGTGAGGCACCAATCCATCTCTGTAATACCAAGTGCCAAGCAGAGGGGCCCCCGTTGCCATTTTTAAAACCTTTGGTGTGACTCCGCGGCTCAGCTGGGAATTGAACTCACAACTTTCGTACTGTCAGACTGGGCGAAGGTAACCACCCTGCCAATATCATTAAGCCCCCATGCGCACAAACGGTTATTGACCGTTATGACAGCTTTGGACGCTGAGCGATGCTTTATCCTGAGCGTTTCAGGATAGCTGTGACAATAGCACTGTGCTTTTGATCCCAGGAGGTGCTTTTGAAAACAGCACTAGGGCAAGGGGGGGTCACAGTGTCTGTAGTTTATACGCAAGCTACCCTATACCTGGGGAAGGAGGTGAAAAAGTAAACCTACCTCTGTAGAGTCATTTTAAGTCATTCTGAATTGGAGCACCTACTATTATAATATACTTCCATTATGCAGAAAATTGCCACATGTTTACAATGTACTGCATTATATTACATTTCAATTAAGGTGGCTTCACTTTTAGCAACTTAACATGGCAGGATGTGCAAAGAGTTGCACATTGCAAAATCCGAACATGGTGGTGTCATTTGTGCACTAATCTTTCTGAACCATCATTCCTGCTCACAAACATGAAGGCTTACACCAAATAACACTGCATCAAAATCACGGGCTTCCTTCCTATCCAGGCTTTGTATGTACAGGTTGCAGTTTCTGAGGGGCTTGGTCTTCCCTGTGTGAAGCCTGTTTCCTCAGGTCTTCAGTGTATATGTGACCACTGACATTCAGCAGAGCCAGAACAAAGCTCAGAACAAAGATAATTCCATCTGGATACTTAGATGTTTCCATTGAAGCTTAACTGCTATTGTGTGTGTGTGTGTGTGTGTGTGTGTGTGTGTGTGTGTGTGTGTGTGTATGTGGGTTCTTTTGCATATGCGCTTGATCACCAAGACCAAGGCGTATTGTAAGCGGTTTTATGTGGCGTCAGTGTTAGCCTGTGAGAAGCTCCAGCCCTGCTTTATGTATTGCATCAGATCCTCTCCCAAACCCCGCTGAGCAATGTGGAAATCGATGAAGGAATCCCGCCGGCGCCAGTCCGGGCCTCAAGCGGTTCCTGCTGCATTCTGGGAACCGCAGATAACAAACGGTCCCCGGTCACACCGCCCCAGGGAGCGTGCATGGGTTCTGTCAGCTCCCGTCTCATGCATACACAGTGTGACCGCGAGAGCAGCAGGGTCTGCCCTCGTGGGTATGTGAGGTGACAGGAAAGTAGTGTTGCTCGCTGGATCCCTTTTTCAGCATTTCCACACAAAACTACATACGGGGATTTGAGCTCCCCATTTGACAGGCTGTTGCATGTTCTTACTTGCTTGTCTTTTAAACAAGGGTGCATATCCCATCGATGCGCCCTTTCTCTACAGACGTGAACAAACCCCAGTCTGAATTCCTCAGTCAATCATACCCTACTTCTTCAGCAGTGGAAATCTGAGTGGTTGTGCCCTTGCCCTTAAAAATCCATAATTAAAATATTTAAATTTATGGCAATTAAATGTGATTGCTGTGATTATTTTTGCGGAGATGTGTCACCGAGTCAGCCACAGCGACTCTCGCTGTGATAGGACGCTGAGACAGGCTGTGCTGGAAGAACGGTCGGGGGAAGGACCTCTCGCCGAGAATCACTCAATTATCCTCAGACACACTCAGAGACCTTTTCTGGAATACACGGCTCTGTTCAGATCCTCACATTTTCTGTCCTCCTGCGGATAGCGTCATGGGGGAAAAAAAGCAGTCTTGTCTCCATGGTTGTGACTCGGCTTTCCAAACTAATGATTTTCTTCCTATAAAAATGTAGGGAAAATATTGGCAATATGCATACACTACCCCCTCCCATGTAATTCATATTTACATTTCTATATTTGATTTACCTTCATTCTGCCGCTTATATTCAGTACAATGTTGCTTCCATGTTTCCCAAAAAATACTTAATTTAAATATATAAAAATTCTTAATGCTGCTTCCACTTCCAGTCCCACTAAACACGGTTACTATCTGTGAAGCCCTTTTGTAAGGGGTTTTGAGAATGATTCTTCCCAGTGCATTGTGACATCATCCTCATTGGCTGTCACAGCAGCTCACATCCCCACTCAAATCTACCACACCTGGCATTGTGTTTCCTCTCACCACGATGCTCCTACTCAGCAATGTGCCAAGCTATGCCAGCTCTGTGCCAGGTCATTTTGTCTGGCAGGGTCAGAACAGTAAGTAAGAAACCATGTGATCTGCTGTATTGCTGACACATACAATACCATCATAATTAAATTGTGCAATTGTTTTCCATGACAGCTGTTGAAACAAAATAGGCTAAATAGAACAGGAATGTATGGCTGACTGTATTACCATCATTACAGAGTAAAATGGGCCAATGAAACAAAGCCAGCCAAACATTATGGATGACCTTGTTACACTCTTTCAAAGAGAGTCAGGGGTGTACATGGGTTGAATGGTTAGTACACATATAGCATTCTTTAAATGCTTCCATTCTCCTCAACCTGCTTCATGTTCATATATGGCACTGATGTATTATAAGGTCATAAATATATAGTTTTATCATTTGAGGAAGAGAGGCAAAATAGACACTGAGCGAGAAAAAATATGGGCTAGCTGTTCTGTTGACTTCACTATACTTGAATTTCTTCCTGATTTCACATGAAGACAGGCACACACACACACACACACACACACACACACACACACACACACACACACACACACACACACACACACACACACACACACACACACCATATATTGGAAATTCAGTTCCATGGTACTATTTGAGGTTTTTGTTTTGTTTGTGGTTTCAGAAATGATATTGTGTAACTATAAGTGGCCATCTATCCCTGTTGGTGAGCTTGGATTCGGGACCACAGTTTTTTTTCTTCTTTGTTATATGCTGTCGTGATTTTCTACACTGTTCTCCTTGACACATTCAGTAGTTTTGCCATTTCTTTGACTGAAGCACATGCATTTTGGGTACTCTTTGACCTCTGTCAAAAATCTGTTAGATCTCTCACGTTACTTTAGAAACCTGCATATTAAAGTGTTGATTTTAAGATGTCTTTCATCCAGGCTGCCAGCTTTTAAGTGTAAGCATGTGTGAGATTTCAACCTCAGTGGTACACAGCAGAGTGGGGGGTGGTGACTGTATGCTGGGGCTGGGGGCGACAGAAAGAGCTGGGGGATAGTACATTGGGTACCCTACTGAGTGGGGAAATTGCAATTCAAAAATAAGGTGTTGCCACGGAAAACTCATATTCAGGAATATGTGAATAAATGCATGAGAAATGACTTGTATGGCGTGGCAGTGTGTGATCTGGGTCATTGGAGTGTGTGTCACGCTCACTTGTGTGAGAGTTGGCATGCCTGCCTTTACAGAAGAAATGTATTGGTACATTGTATTTACATAAATGTGAAATAGGTATAGCCCTTTTGATTTTTATCCAGTTATTTTGAAATATGAGTCTCTTTTTTTCATTTTGTGTATTATATAGATCCAGATGGGCTTGAAAATTCTCTCAGTTTTCTATTTCTACGCTGCAGCTTTCCCTGATTTAAGATAATGTCTTGGGAGCGAAGCAATGCCCTAATGGGATGCTGCCAGTGTCTAACCGGCAACCCATAGGTCTGGAGGCTAACCGCTTATGAACTGAATGTTACTGTACACACCATTAGATTGCCATCACAAAGTCTACTTGAGAGTGCTCATCATTTTTCAGGGGTAATGACAATAATTATCAATTGTCCAAGGCAAACTCATGTTAATGTGAATAATGTCTGAGAAGAGATGGAGCTACTGGGGGTTAAGCCTGTGCAGTCACCCTGTATAACTAATTAGACTGTATTTTCTCCATCTCTGAGTCACTCCTCCACATCTCTCTTTCTTCATTTCCCTCTCCCCGTTTCTCTGGGGCTACTGAATGAAATGGAAATACAGATCTTGGCCATGGAAATCCCCTCTCCTGTCATCTGCTCATCACACCCCCACACCTCCTCCTCACACTGTTGTAGTCAGACCAGAGGTGTCCTGGCTAGAATGCCCGGTCATTGTTTACATGGAGCATTTTGCAGACTAAATTTTCTTCACCAAGGCTAGACAGCAGAAGTTTGTTATGAAAAATGCCCATAATTTTGGACGGGGATCATAAAAGGGGAGGGAGCAGGGATATGGGGGAGCAGGCAAATTGGCCTGAGACTGGGAGATTAACATTGCCCAGAGCCAACTGCTTCAGGCCATATTTGCTCTGGCTAATGTGCCAAAGGAGATGGACATTTTTCCTCCTCCCCTATCCATAACCCCCCTCTCCCTGCGCCCTGTATGTTTGTCGATGAGTGGACAGCTTCCATGTGCTGCTCCGGATGGCACCTCAGCCCATTGCCTCTTCCACACCATCGGCGCTGGGCTTGTTGGCTCAGTATTCACACACATCCTGAGGAGATCGCATGGCCTGGGGGCCTTTTAAGAGGACCCGTCGTGATTCACCACCTGCTGTTTCAATACATGCCCGTTCATAAAAGGCAAATAACCCATGCAATTTGTAGAGGCGACTGATTTAGAGATGGGGAGATGGGGGAGGGGTAAGTGTCCCGTCACGGGTGATTTAGCGTGACAGATATTTGCATGGAAATTTGCTGGCCATTTACAGCAGGATGATGGGTAATAAATCTTGTCGGTCTCGCGCGCGCCTCCTCCGCGCCCTGTCAGGCGTCCGCAGCGGCGGGGCTCTTTAAGGCATGGGTGATCGCCGTGGTTCAGTCCCCCTCTGTGTGAGGATGACCTGACATGTTAAAATGGCTGTAAAAAACAACATGACACTAATTATCACGTCTCCTGCCAGCTCCTCACAGGGTAGAGCCGTGCTGCAGCTCTTACAGCCACCGGGAACCTTATTAATGTTGACTTCTTGGAGCACATCGGGTTCTTACTTACATGTAAACAGTACATGGCACAGAATATCATTATCCTTACAATGCAGCATTCACTGAAGGCATTTAGTTGCAAATGTATTTCTTTGTCAAGCTGGCACTTTTACAGTACTTTGCAAATGTTTTATCCAAGTATTGCTGTTGGATGTTATGCATAAAATTTAAATACTGTAATTACATTTGGTGCTCTGTGCTGGACTTAATATGAAATTCCTGTTAATGCTGGTGACAAATGTGATAAAGGGGTATGCTTTGAAAACGAATGCATAAGAACACAAAAATACTAGAGGGCAACTGATGGCTTTGCCTAATGTAATGTAAATGTTGCCATACAAGCATTCAAGTGGTATCAGGCCCTGGTAGAAAAGGAGAAAAAAAGGCAGATCTGCCATTTGGCCACAAATCAGACGCTTGTTTCTTTTGATGTGAAATGGGTTTCATGTATCATGTATCTTACCAAACTGTGTTTCTAAAGAGCCTGAAGGAAACTAAAAAGAGATGGATTGTGGGAGCATGTGGGTGTATGTGTGTGTGTCTCTGTGTGCACTCGCATGAATGTACATGTGTGTGTGTGAGTGCACAAGCGTGAGTGTGTGTGCGCGTGAGTACATATGTGACCGAGTGCTTGTGAACATGCACAGTGCATGCGTGTGCCCATGTGTGCGCGTCTGCTCCTCCTGGCATCTCCTGGCCTGTCGGAGGGAGAAGCCCATCTGCTGTGCTCTGTCCCGCAGCCAGAGATGCTGATAATCCCCCTATGGTTCCTGACAGAAAACCAGACCCACCCCGGAGGCAGAGTGGGCTCCCTGAGCCAGCCCAAGCACGGAAGTCCAGCCCGGCAGGCGGGCCCCACACAGAGCCCTCTGACTCAGTACCAGGCCCCGGACTGGCCGTCTGGAGATCCTGGCATACTCCAGAGGGGCCATTGCATCTGAGAGCCTTTCCATCCTTCACAACACAATGAAAAGAGCAAATGTAATCAATGTCAGTATAGCAATAACGGGAATCCATTCGAGGTGATTCAAGCTGCTTTCTTTGTGTTACTGACTTCCCTGTGATTGCTCTCACAGCACTGTACTCCAGTAGCCTTTGGCACTGATGTGTAGGAGAACTGTGGAGACTCCACAGGCTCTGATCATAACTCTGTGATTTGCACTGATTAGCGAGCTTGTTCACTAAATACGTTTAAAAGTAGCCAACCCTAACTTGGCAGGGGAGCAAACGGCCCACAACATGCAAGAGGTTGTTGTTCCAGACCTCCCTATAGAAGCTGCAAGCCACAAGTAGTGTACAAGTGCTGCTGTTTCATTTACATCTATCATCAAACTTTGTAAGAATGTGCACCTATAGTAAGTATGACTGCTTGCAGGTTGAAAAAAAGGATGTGTAATTCTGGGTAATTGAAGTATTAATATTTATTTATACAACCCTACCAGACAATCTGAAACACCATACTGGGTATTATGATGGCCCTGAGAGGATGAGAGAGAGAGAGAGAGAGAGAGAGAGAGAGAGAGAGAGAGAGAGAGAGAGCTGCTCCTTCTGTTTGGCTGTTGTCACTATTCCTGTTCCCTCCATCAGCCTGGGGATCCTTCAGGACCCTGGACAGCAGCAGCCTCACTCACAGGCTGGCTCATCTGAGGTGGATTAGCTACAGGCCCAGGTGTGAGCCATTGACTTCATTAGGCTGTTTATGAAGGCTCAGCCTGCCAGGTTGGAAGGGGGAGATTTTTCATTTATTTGTTTATTTTTCAGGAGCATTTGGTTTTTATTAAAATTTTGGCAGGAAATTTTTGTCTGTGCCCTATTTTTGAAGTGATTTTGTTTAACATAACTTTGTGTTATTTTTGAGTATTAGAGTTAGTCTATGCCATCTCAGTAGAAGGAAGTTAAATGGCTGTTGGCTATTTTGGTTCAGTTCCTTGTGTTTCCTTTCTTTCTCCACCTGCCACTGTGCCACATGTCCCAAATGTTTACCTACAAGTACAGGTGAGCTACATGCACATCTGGAAAGCAACAATTTTTCAGTATTATTCTGTAAATAAATGATTGTATGGGTATATTACACCTCTAAGCTACAATACCAAGGCAAAGCAGTGGCTAAGTAACAAGTAAAAAGTGTAGCTAGGTACTATTATTTACTTACTTGTAGATTTTTAGCTACTTAACATGGACTTTATTTTATATGCAAAACTTGTTTAATCCTGTCCAAATTCTGAATCAGTTAAAATTCTAAACATTTATTTTTTGTAATTTTCAATAGATGACTAGGGAACATAGTATAGTTAACTAGCTTTAGTGTTCTAATTTCTCTAACTAGATATCATAAGAGCTCAGTTCACAACAGTAACCATGTTATGGAGCAAACAACAATCCTAGCAGGAAAACTAGTACCAGCTCTAACTTGTTACATAGCTTGGATGAATAACAGTCAACCTGCAATAGTCTGATTCTTTGAACAGAGTCATTTGCCCACCTTTCTCCCACCTGTCACCTGGAAACCTCTGATTTTGTTCCCCTGTCATAACTGTAGCCATTTAAAATGACAAAGATTTTATGTAATACAACTACGCTTATTTTATATATTTAATTGCATTTTATTCAAGACAGTTTGTCAGTTTTGATTGAATCAGCAGTGGGCCACTGACATATCCTCAGTAACGCTGAGAATGTTTTCATTTATGACAGGTCGCCCTGGCCCCCGTGTGTGTGTGTGTGTGTGTGTGTGTGTGCGTGTGTGCAAGGCACCCACCTGTCTTAGGAAATGCTGTTGACAGGAGGAGTGATTTTTATGCTAAGCTCTGACACAGTCTGCCACCCAGCTGCCCACATTACTAAATATAATGTTCTCACTTGTTCGTACAATTTAAAAATATGCAATCTTATGCAATACTGGGGTTATTACGGTGACTGACAGGTGAAAGGTGGATTTTCTAAACAGGGTTGATGTCAAATCATGTGCGTGCTCTTATCGTCAATTAAGATTAAGTGGGATTTATAAACAGATACTCAAAATATACAAACCAATCTGTGATTTCAGCAAGTTTTATTAATAAGGTGTGTTCCCGTTTTTGTGAAAAAACATAAAAAATCTGAGCACTTCTCAAGGGTTCAGGCCTGGGATCAATTGCATTGCTGCTTTGTGACAACTTGTTGTACAAAGTGCTATACAAATAAAATTGAATTCTGCAAATATTTGGCAAGGCCCACCTGCTCATAGACAGACTGTTCACACCTGCATAAGGAAATCATGGTTGTACCATTGCACAGAGAGGATGTTTACACCTGCTCAGAGAAAACATGTTTACAAAGCGCAACACAGCAAGCTGGAGAACCTGTGTTTGTGAGATTTGTAAGTCAATTTGAAATGAATGCTGGTGAGTAAACTGATGATAATAATTTTACATGAGTAAACCATGCTAAATTCTGACAGCAAAATTGTCTTTTTGTCTGGTATTCATCTTCAAAGTGTTCTTGCCTCACAATAACAGCCTTTTTTTTGGTCATCACTCAGTGAAAGCTTTAGCCAATCCATTTTTAATGTCTGACCTTACCCAGTACAGTACAACCACCCAACAAGCCCCTTTTTATTCTTATCTAAATTCAGTCATGTTTTTAAGGCTTCTTTACAGCCATTATATGTGTTACCAGCAGTGAAAGGGACTCTGTGGGAGTTCAACGCTCTGTGAATGGAAGGGGAGCTTTCATAGCTTTCCTCAGACCCGCTCTCTGACGGCCAGAGTCCGCGGGGCACCCCGGTCCTCCCACACGGGCCATTTGACTCAATCAGCGGAACCTCTCAGGTTCACACCGGTCTGGAGTGCAGATGCAAGCGCGTAGCATTTCTGCTTTTCAATCCTTGATGCGGAACTTCCGCCTGTGCCCTCAAGTCAGACATTTTACCTCACTCCTCTCAGACTACTTCAGCACGACAGCGCTGTGTTTTCTGTGATGAGGTTAAGGAGGCTAAGCTCCTCCTGCCGAATTCCTCACACTTCATTATTAATTCACATGTAAAAAAAAACATTCAAAAAATTCAAATTTTCCTGACAATGATAAGGTATAGTCAGCTTTCCCACTATGAGCCAGATTACTGCACCAACATATACACTAAGCACATGCCTAGCTCAGTGCACAAAAGAAATGAGTGGGGGATAACAGGCTGGCCTCTGACCTGTGATTAATGAGTATGCTTTACATGCTTTTTTGGCCTGGATACAAAACTCTCCACTTCAAAAACATACTATTTTTTATTATGATAAACACATCCACACCCACACCCAGGCATCCAAACACTTGAATTTTATAAAATTCAAATGAATTCCTGAAAGTTACAGTAAAATCACCGTAGCAGATGCCAGCTGTTTACAGTGGAGCCACTGGTCATTTTGTGTTGTATGGGGAACTGAATGGCTGCAGCTGTGAAATCTTCTCTGACAGGCACTGCTTTGCAAACCCAAACATTTTTCACTACAGTAAATCATGGAAGAACAGGAAGCTCTAGAAGAAAGAATAGGTATCTGCCAGAGGTAGCGGTACAGGTTTAGGTGTCCCACAAGGAAAGAAATGAATTGAATATGTCTGCTAAATATTTTAACTTTTGGAGCAATTGCCTTATTTAAGATCAACAAAGCTGCTTAAGCATGCACCAGTTAGCTACAGTTCTGCTTTTGGAGGAAAAGGGTTGGCTGTTAAAACAAATCTGGCATACTTTAAACTGCCTCTCCTTCTTTTTCCCTTTCTTAGATGTGTCACGTCTGTCTCCAACACAGTGTGTGCTAACAATGCAAAACAACAACTGTAAACATTTACCATGGAATAGAAAGAGGATCACTTCAGGCAAAGATTAATGCAAAATGAAATAGGCAATTTCATATTTCTTCCTCTCATTCAGAGCTCATAGCAATCTCCAAATACCCAAAACTTAGTGTATAATTTGATTGTGTGTGAAAACAAAACACCCGCACACAAGATAAAACGTGAATCCATCTGCTGCCTTTCTTGAGATGAAAAGAATTTATCAGGCTGTTTTACTTATTTGATAGCAATTGCTCAAGCTGGCCATGTTCAGTATTTAAGCTCATAATTTTAAGGCACACACTCATGTCCTTTACTTTGTAGGGCCTTTTATAATTTAAGGGTAATTACACGATTCTGTCATGCCACAGTGATCATGTTCGTTTATGCAGTCTGCAGACAGTGTTTGGCATGCAAAGTAGGAGGTTTTCATTTTTTTTTCACTTCACATGAAAAGATTAAAACACTTATCTTGTATGCTCGTAAGCTCACATAAGCATTTTACTAATGCTATGTTCCACATTTCATGCATGAAAAGTTCTTTCAGAAATCTGTAACTACCTGGCAAAGTTTCATAGCAGTGTGTCGATGTGTGCTTGAGTGTAGTGCACACCAGGGTCAGATCTGAAATATTTTGACTATTGCCTGTGACCCTTTAGATCCCAGAAAATGTCCAATGTAAAAATGAGGCAAAACAGTGTTTGTAAAACAGTCAGTTATTTGCAAGGAAGTTAATGCTTTTAACACTGCAATGCTTTGTCATTTTTAGACTGTACAACAGTATCAGGTCCTCAGAATCTGTAACAGCTATCTGTACATGCTCATACCCACTAACTATACCAGTTAGTTTGGGAATGGAACATGCTATGATGAACCCTGATCATGACATGAAGAATAGTGTTTTTAAACTGTGCATCCAAAAGTGAATATCATTCAGCCATCCCATCAGATATCAGTGGAGTGCTTACTTTTAGACTGAATTCATTTTAAGTTATATGATATTTTACTAGTATAAGCTGTACATCTTATGTAAAACATCCTGGCTATGGACTTTAGCTGAGCAAAAAATAAAAAAATAAAAAGTGCTTTCCTGACCATCGACTCATTTCTGTCACAAACATCTCCAGAGATGGACACATCCAATAACCACAACAACAGCATTTCCATTTCTCTACCAGCCTCTCAGTGAGAAGTGTTGATCGTGGTTACAGTGTTCAGACCCTTTGCAGCAATATAATTCAGCAGGTTGCCTCTAGTAATGAAATGAAATCTTGAAACGGGCATTCTGCACCAGAAAACAGCATGTATTACTGGAATGAACCACAAAGAAAGAGACGATTATTAACTCTAGCATCAGCTGTAGGAGCAAAAATCTGGCTTCAGCAGGAGGGGAGCAGCAAAGAAAAAGACCAGCATGTAGCCTTACAGGAGAGCTACAGATAGAATAAGATGCATATATGTAGTGATTACCTGCTAATGCTTGTACCCATGGTTTTCTCACTGGTTCATGGCAAGCGGGCCTTTTCAGTGAGTGTTAGTGACAGGGACGTTTTTGTTTGTTTGTTTGTTTGTTCTGGATTTTTAATATCTGGGACGAGTCCCATGAACTAGATGCCAGATGCATGTTTTAGAGTCCTCCCATGGTGCCCCACTAACTCATGCATATTTAACTGCACAACTGCGCCTTCTCAGAGAGGGAGCTGCGCTCGGATGAAAGTTAAACTTCGCAACGATGTCTCTGCATCAGTTCAGCTCTGGTGGCATCTGGTCACAGATGGGGGGAGAGTGAAGCCAGCTGTGGCAAACTGTTCACACAACCCCCCCCCACCCACACCTACACCCACATCCCATCTCACTCCTGTCCATGGGAGCCCTGCACTCTACAGTAGCATGGAACCACGCCGGGATCAAACTGTTTTCAAAAAAGTTTCACGGAATTCCAAAAAAAAAACTGACTGAAATTCTTTGTCTCCAGTGCTCAAGTCATTAATTCTTTGCATTCTCATCTTTGCTAACGCACAAAATAAATGCAGTAAATAAAATGATAAAATGTTGTTTTTCTTTAAGGTAGCTAAATTGCAATTAGCGGAGCTTCGCCCCAAGTGCATGGATTGACACAGAGGAGCAAAGTGGCAATTATACTGCAATTATGAGCTATCGGAGCAGTAATGTGCTACCAACACTTTCGAGAAATTAATAAATAATCAGTGAATCTAATATAATCCTTAATCTACCTTTACTGTAAGCATCTGAGTGAATGTCCCGCTATGGCAGCTTTTAGATGAAATGGACACCGCCGATCGCCTGGCATGTATGGGGTGTGTTCATTTGCACACCACCATTTAAAAACTTGAATCTAAGCTTGCGGTCCTAAATCCTAGATCAATAACTGTGCCTCACATTCTGTCTCAGAAGACTGATCTGATAATAACTTCTAGAAGGGAATTCAGAATGTGTGAACTTCATCCACAGTGCATAGCCATAATACTCAGTCAAATATGTCTACATAAAGAATGGGAGGTGCACTTTGGCAAAGAGCCAAACAGTATCATAGTTTAGATGCAGCCCCATAATGATGCAGTGTTGGGAAATCTGGGAGAAAGCAGAACAGAAGATGAGACATGAGAACATTCTGTGCTCATACAAGACAAATGTAAATAATTTAAAGTAATCATCAGACTCCAGTGCTTATACCCTGGCTTATTGCATATGTATGTATACTGTAAAGTGATTAGGGGAGGTAGCAGAAGGTACTGTTGGAATATCCTTTTGGCCAGAATTCTGTTCTTTTTCTGTTGTTGTTGTAGTGGTACTAAACAAGAACTATTGCAAGCGACGCCCCTGAGATTATTCATCATGTAACTTGGCCATGACAAAACGTAGGAAACAATGGCATCATGGGTGCTCTTAAGCCCTGCACAGGCCAGCCACGCAGGCTGATTAATGGCTCAGTATGGTACATGCTGCATTTTCACTGGAAGGTCTGAACTATAAATCCAAACGTGACTCATTGGTAGATTTATACTTCAAAATCTGGCATGGGTTCATTCAGCTTTGCTTATAATTACACATATAGTTCCACCGCGCTCATGTGTGATTTGCATGTGGTTTTTCTTAGCCCCTGTTAATGCAGTTTGCAGTTACATGCAGCGCTGTTAGACGGTATTTTCCCCTTTTTTAGCACAGTACTTATAAGAACAGAAAAATCAAGAACAATGGTTTATACTTCTGTCATTTGCTAAGTGTGCAGGTCTATAAAAAAGTCCCCCCCAACTCCCCCTCCCGTTAACCCAGCCCAGTAACAGCAATGATTGGGGTCAGCTGTCTGAATTCATTAAAAACCATGGTTTTATCAATCATTCCAGAGTCCATTGCATTGTTATTCCGTTTTTTCTGGGGCTTTCCGTCTTAAAATGCTGTTTATATTCGATAAACGTACGTTCCCTCCGGAGCAGAAGTGCAACAGTGGAAATCATGAGGTTAACCTCAGGGTTAAAGCGGGTGGGGGAGGAGACCACAAGCTTCCATAGCCATCATTTCTCCCATCACACACCATTTAAATGAAAAGCCAATCCCTCAAGGCAAGGCCTTCAGCTGTCTTTGTGAAAAATAAAATCCCCTTAAAATGGAAAAAAAAAAATGTGGCCCATTTCTATGCCCAGCTCTGATATGTTCTAAGACCATGCCTACAAATGCACCGACCGACCAACCAACGTAAACTGGAATGAAACTTCAAGAGACCTATTTGGCAAGCAATATCCAGCACTAGTATTCACTGCTGAGAGAGTGGTTCCACATAAATTGACAGGACAGAGTTCTTTCAGGGAAAATGTGGGACAGAAAAAGACTGTAACATCATTGCTCCCTGCTCTCTATTTCAGGGCCCTGCTCCTGAGACAAAACTGGGACTCTGAGACACGGTTATGAACACTGTAGGTCACCCTATGCAGCTGTCTTTGCCAGTACAGATATAAACTAACACCTGACTTCTTTGCTGACATGGTTTTGAGGTGTTATTTGGTTTTGTTTACCTAGGAGCTCGCAGTAGATCAATGCTCAAAGTGTGTGTTTGTGTCTGTGCCTGTATTTTTGTGGCACCTCTTCATGAGTTTGTGATAAAACAAAACATCCAGATTACTGGTAATGCATCCGTTCTCAGTGAGCATACTTATAAACAACCTTCATCCCTAGCGTTGTTTCTCCAGCCTCTCCTGGTTTTCATTCAAGCACACTGCTGACTACTGTCCAGTACAGGAGAGTTAATGGACGGCTTCATTCACATATGCAAATCGCAAATCATTTTACGTGAATTAATTGAAAGAAACTGGCTTTAAATGTGTCACTCATTTGCATTCCTAGTGGCAGGAGTTTGTTAGAATTACCATTTCTTGGGTTGAACCAAGCAGGATGTTTTTTTTTTTTTTTTTTTTTTTAAACACTCTCCCTCCCCGTCTATTATTTTTGTTTGGCAGAGTAGAACCTCAATTTCACTGCTGAAGGGTTGAGACAAGACTTGGCATTATCAGTGATAAAAAATAAATAGGACAAAAAACCCACAGGCATCCATTTCTGCAATGTTGGAGAAAGGGTTCTATATATATATATATATACATATATATATGTGTGTGTGTGTGTGTGTGTGTGTGTGTGTGTGTGTGTAGTGCTGTTAAATGTAGTATTAGTAACTGAAAGTAGGGGATTGATGGCACACTATGATAATTCATTTAATCATGCTATCTCAACTGAACTGATATAAATGTGTGTTTTACACAAAGTGTAATCCATCGTAATAAAATTTTAACTGTGGAATTGTTCATCTTGCACATTTATGGTCTGAAGTCATTTTCGGTGTGCTTGCACTTTTTTAGTTAAATACAAGCAGATTATGCTTTATCCATAAAAGGAGGGTGTATACTATTGACACAAGTTCTCTTTCTGAGTGGAGTGGCCTTTTCAAACTTCACTATCAATTTCTTGTGTAAATTACCAGACAACAGACAAAAAGTGTTGACCACTCAAACGAACTATAAACATTCTGGCAATGTGGTGAAAGGAAAACATTGCAAACTGTTCAATGGACCAGCAGTAAAGGAGTTGTGTGCATCAGTGCTATATGCATATAGCACTTAGCAAAAGCGCTATATGCATACCCCTGCTATATGCAGCAGTAAAAGTGCTATATGCCACCAAAAGCTCCAGACGAAGCTGGACTAGAGATCATTTTGGGACTCATTACCAATTTTTACAGTCAAGAGGAACTGCAGCACCACAGACTGACAGTCATTACCTGAATTCGCTCTGAGTCTGTGTGAGATGAACAAGATAAACACTCAATAAGGTAGAGGAGCATCTTACTCCGATACAGGGTAAATAAAAATGTCTAGGTCAAACTATGTCCATACTTCTCACTCTGCAAACAGCAGCTGTTGTGGCTTTAGACGGGAGGGTAAAGTGGCACCGGAGGTACTTTCAAATTTACATGAAATCAGCTTATCATTAAGATAATACAGCTTATAACTGTGTAATTTCAAATATGAGCCTTACCATCTGCTTCTGTTTGTATTGGAGCACCTTTGTATAAGCCCATCAAATTAGCATCAATTGGTTTTTTAGAATAGATTATGTTTGCTTCCCTTCATTTTCAGATATTGAATAGGGAGACTGGAGCATGTATCTTTTCTGCTACTTCATACTGAACCTCAGATACTCTTAAATTTTGTACAAAGACTGGCTCGCTGGCTAAAGTTTTGTTTCTAATGTCCAATCATGAATACATATGTAGAATTAAGGGAAATGGTGTCTGCCTACATCTCTATAAAAAAAGCTACATACCTTCTCATTCCACCTTCCTATAACCACCTGGAACCTGCTCAAAATGCTCCCTGTACACTTGACAGGTTACTGTCAGCCCTTTGTCCAGTCTTATTGTCCCTTGACTCTAAAGCCAAGGAGGATAGACACAATTGTCTGGTGTAAATACTATGGCTCCCTCCACATCTGACATTGCTGAGGAGCTAGGCCAGATATATCTAAAAAGCCAGTCACAGGTAAAAAGACAGGTAAACGAGGCTAAGATGGAAGATGAATAAACCATTCGACACATATCTAGCTTATTACCTTTCTTGTCATTGATGCAAAATGGTTAGCATTAAATCAAAAGGTATCACACTCCCCACTGATGTTATACATTAAGAAAACACTTTCCTGTCTCCTATCATAACATTCACAGGTGTATTGAAATGCAGTGAGGAATGTCACCAACTATTGTAGGCCGTTGTTGTCGGCAAATGGTGTACCTGCGCAAACTGGTGTACATTAGCTGGTGTGCAAACAGGTGTATTTATGGTGCGTACCTACATTAGAAATCTTGCTGCTGGTTTGAATTCTTGCTTGTTGAAAGATCTCAAAGCTTGTGCTTCATGAAGTACCTGTATTGCCTGTGTTACATGCTTTTGAGATGTAACTCAGATTGTCTATGTATGGTGCTGAGGTACTTGGAAAAACAGGCCTAGCAGATTCTGAGCAGGTTTGATACCAGAACCTAAGGTTAAACCCATATACTGCAACGGTACCTTAACAGGATGAGCCACCCAGCACACCAGCATTCTTAGAGGGTCTAACTGAAGAAAAACTGTGAATCTACAGAGTAATTCACAGCTGCAAATCACTTTTTACATGGACAAGCAAAAGTCATAAATGTATTTATGCAGTCCAGTACCCTCCAAGTGCTTGTTTCCTTTTGGAGATTTTTGTAACATAGTCCAAGGTCTCTTTGATTGATTGTCTGATACCTGCATCCAATGGCTTATTTATCACCTGTCTGACAGTCAGCAATTTGTCTCAGATGGCCTGTTTTTATTTTAGTGTTATTATTATTATTATTATTATTATTATTATTATTATCATTATTATCACATACGATTCTCTACAGATGTTGCCCTCAAATACAATGTAGGATGTGTTACTGCTACTGTTTACGTCAACACCTTCACAGTCACTTTTCTGTTTACTTTCTGCTTGCCCAGAGATGACAGGTGATAACAATTTATTTAATGTGATTAGTGGAAGGGGTGCATATTAGCATTGCAATAGGGTGGCCAAAAACACAAATCCTACCAGGGACACATTTGTTCTACAAACAAACTTTGAAGTTTACATTCACAGACAGTCATTGTTTATTGAGGAAATTTGTTTTACTGCGAATGTTCTCTCAGCTGTTTGTCTTCCTTATGTGGCTTTTACAATGGATTGCCATCAAAATTTGTCTTAATGGTATTCCAAGACAAATTTAAGGGCAAAATGTTTCACAGTAATATTGGAAATCATTTAAAAAAGTAATTGCGTCCACTAGCTCTGTTTATCTAGCTCTGTTTAAAAACACAGTGCAGGGTTCATTCTACCATAATCTTTATGCAAGAACAGTTTTCTGCAAGAAAAGAAATGTAAGCCAAAAAAACATGAATATGAAAACCACATTAATTTCAATCACGTTGATGGGTTCTCATTCCATCCATTACTCAATGTATAAATGTCATTCAATGAAACTATTTGTATTATGAATATGATGAAGCCATATGAATGTAATTGGAGTACTTTGGACTCAAATTCAGCATTTAATTTAGATTCCAGAAGTATCTGCATAAATTATGGATTAGTATTCAAAGCAAGAGGTCCTTATCTGTCCGTTTCTGAATATTAACCCGGATTTCTAACTCATAGACTTCAATGTGGATAAGTGCTTTGAACAAGACCGTTCTTCTTTTATCTTTTATACGAGGGGAGGAAACCACATTGTAACAACTCACCACTATGGTGAGAGGTCAAAAAGTCAATCAAACATTCTCCTCAGAGAGAGAAAGACAGAAATAAATAATGAAATATATACTGCAGAGAGAGAAAAATGAGATAATGTTCGAGCTAACACAGAACACCCTCGCTCTGGGTCATTAACGGATTTTTCCGTATCACACTGCTCTCGTTGTAAGATTGCTGCTTGCTGTGCCTGTTTTGCTGGCAATTGCAGGCGTAGTGTACGATGTCACGCAGCGAAGCGGGCTCCTCGGCGTGGCCATGTGATGGATGAGGTGCAGATTGTGAGAGAGGAGTTTGACCTGTAATGAATAATGCATTTCAGAGGGAAAGAGCAAACCCAGACCAGGCCTTGGGGCTCCTTGACCGCCTCGAGAAATGACTCCCTCCAGTACGCGGCAAACTTCCCTGTGCAATTAATACAGAATGCATTATCCAGTGCACTGCATCCTACTGGAGCCACTCTCAGCGATGCTTAATGATTTTTGCATGCATCATGCCACATTGCAATGCTCGACAAATTTATTAATACGTATTCATAAAAATGACAAACAAACTAGGAATGGTAATGTTGAGTGTTATACAAAACTAAGGTATGGTATGCAATATATATGAATATATGTGAAATATACTATGTATTTTAAAATGTACTTTACAAAGGGTCAGTGCACATTCTTCACATCTACAGCATGTACAAATCTACTCAACTGTTACTAAGTTGAATACACTGAGTTTATGTCAGTTCATATTTAGAAGAGTATGCAACAATGTTATTTGAAAGCATAGTGGAACTGTCACCATATTTATAGGTATGTTTTGGAGGCATAAACATATTCATGCAAAAGAGCATGGAGCACTGAATTGTTCGTGACACTAACTATGAGGTGCAGTCTGAAGACATGCAGAGTGACATACAGCCCTGGCCAAGCCATCCCACAGTGCAACAGGAGTCACTGCACATTCAAGTACTCTGACATTGACAGTGAATCGCTATGGCCTATTAAGGTGGATATGGATGAAAACATGCAACAGTGATACGTTACTGCCGATGGCTCTTCAGGTTAAACAACATCACCAGCACCATTTCAATTAAAATTAGGGGTAACTGACAAAAATCAAACCCATTCATTGTCCTGCTCTCCTGAACATTTTCTTTCTACATAGGGGTAATCCATTATTTTCGGTCCACAATGCTAACCTTATTACGTTATTAAATGATTTCACTCTATATATTTTAATCTCTTAACTATTACTGTCAACAGAGATATTGTCAGGCATTCATTTTCATCTCCTGCATCTGTTCGGTAAAGTAAGATTAATATAGAAGCGCTGAGGTGTCTATGCACCATTTAGAATGCAGAGCTGTATTAATAAACTGGTAAAGATTTAAAACAGACCAGAGTCTGAAAGCATACTTCTACCTTTTCTGAAAACATTTCAAGATTTTTTTTTATGTGTATTTGAGTTTTTGATACAGATTTCCATTGACATTACAGACTTTGAACATTTGAAAATGTTCCATCGAGGCAAACTCAGTAAATCTGGGTGTGTACCAACAGGGCAGTCACAGACACATAAGGTGGGCTAACCAATTTCTCTCATCAGCTGATCACCTCAATTAATGTTGTATTAATTATGCTACACGATGTGATGGCAGTGCCATCTTTCTTTTTCATTATATTTTATTCTTCTCTACTCTGTCTCTGTGTGAGACATGGAAGTTTTCAGAGTGGTTTTCAATCTACTGAAGTTCATCCAGACACAAACGTGGTTAAAGAGAGAGAACAGAGAGAAAGATATGCAGCACAGGGAAGGTGATAACTAAGGGAGATTTCACATATCACTTTCCATTGGCTTTGGTAACTTATATAATTGACATTTTAATTCACACTGGAATAAGAACTGCCCTAATAATATGGTATATATGAAACAAAATGATATCACAGAGCAATGAATCATGGATGGCAAATCCTAGAGGGCTTTACTGAATTAGCCCATAATTCGGACTGAACTGTCGTGTGTAATTTGAAATTGAGGGGGAGAGTGGCTCACTGCACCATAAGGAGAAGGTGCTAAGGACTGTGGAGCTATCAAAGCTAAGAATTTTCCAGGTATTAAAAAAAGTATTAATACTTCCATAATTTCTGATTTCCTAACTGATTTTCTCATTTAAAAAAACAAAAAAACTCTTGGTTAACACCTGTGAGAAAACATACATAAATTTAGCAGTTGCTGTTATCATTTATCGTTCTAATTTAACTAATCCACAGGAATCTTTTTTTACCAAGGTGGGCTGGTTAGGAGAATGATATTTGTTTAAAATACATGAAATGAGTGCACAATAAACCTTTCTACATGCAGGAAATTAAATGTTTCACCTCAATCATCCTCTCAGCAGTCGATAGGCGATCAGCAGGGGATTACAGCAGACAATTGCCCTATCCATGGGTGCAAGAGGAAGACATTTCTTTTTTTCCCCTGATTTTCCCCTTTTTCCCGACCTGAATGTTGAACTGAGCTGGTTGCTCATATCAGCGCCCGCTCTGACCGCTGTGGGAGGAAAGGTTGAGCATGTGTCTCCTCCGATTCACGTGACGACGCTCTTGCTTCTTTTTCACGCTGCGGGCGCACCACTAACTGCACGCTGCCTATGATGTCAGAGGAAGATGTAGTCAGCGTACAGTCGGTTTGTGCTGCTGCAGGTGCCCAGGCATGACAGGGAGGGCGCTATTGTGATGAGACCAATGGAGCAAGTTAGGCTGGCTTACCCCGTATTGAACCCTGGTGAGGCTGGCCAATTGTTGCCTTGCCAAATGGGACCTCTGACCATAGCTGGGAATGGTGAAGCCGGGAATCGAACCCCTGACCTCAGGGCACACAACAATTTATCCTGCGAGCCACTCAGAGGCCCCAAGGAAGACGTTTCTATGGGAAAAAAAAACAAATAAGGCAAGTCGGAGAGGAACATGGCGTGAAAAAGAGAAGGACTTTTATCTATTTAGAAAGATCGAAAAAGGGCAATTGGCGGTTACAAATGGAAATGCTGGACTTTTCGGAAGGGTCAGAGAGAGAACTACAGGCAAGCCCATCACAAAGAAGACGTTAAACAGTGTGGAAAAAGAAACTAGAGAAATGATGTTCTCAGTGCATAAATATGGGAATGCCGCCGAGAAACTCTGGTCTCTCTCCCCACCAGAGGAGTTTATACCTCATATCACTTACCCTGCTACTGAATTCTGGCATGGAAGGACATTTCACTTTAAAGCAAACCGTATCAACCTGTCACCACCGGAGTCCATCTGGGGTAATGTACCTAAAAGATGTTTTTAATGTCAAAGCACCTGAACTCAAACAGGAATGTGTCTGCCTTTACAGATTGTCTCAATGGCTTACAGTGAATGAAAACACTCTGACAATGACAGGCCTCCATGATGTATCCAAATACAAAATATCTGACAACCTCACCAAAATGAATTGTAAAATGCTTCTCTGAGAGAAGAAATAAAGATTTAATGACAAACGTGTGTTTGTGTGTGTGTGTGTGTGTGTGTGTATAAATGTAGAGAAATGGTGCCAGTTCCTACTTAATGTTAAGCCTATTCCTTTCTTAATGACAGAAGTAATTAAAGGGATGCCTGGCTTTCAGTTCAGTGTACATCGTCAAAGAGATTCTCTTTTAAGGCTTTGTTAAAAACTATGTAATATCCCAAATGTGGTGTTAATTTGATCAAATTCTAAAAACATAAATGAATTTGCAGCCATTGTTTTTAGTTATCTACAGCAAGATTTACTTTTAGATTTAAGGCATTCATCAGACATACCTATCCTATATTTTAATTGGCTGGATGACATGATCCTCAGAAATGCCTGTAAAGTAAAAAAAAATTGCACAAAAAAGCATAAAGCTGACCGTACAGATGAAGGTGCCCTCCTGATGTACAATAACTGGTCATATAAACAAATGTTATTTGTTGTTCACCCAGAAACGTCTTGCCACCCAAATTGGGAAACCCACAGTGGAGTGACAAACATTATGATCCACACCAAAGAAGTCAATGGCCAAAGGAACGTGCATCTGTGACCTACTAAGAGAGGGGAGTAAGCATCAAGCATGGCACCTGGAACTACTGGGGCCAGTCACTTCACTTAAACAAAAAAACAAAAGATGGAGCTGCTCAAGAATGCAAAAACCACTCTGGATCTCCTATCAAAGTCACCTTTATAAAAGAGTTCCAGTCTCCTCCTGTGCTCCAGGATGACTGGTGGTAGGAGTGTATTTATTACAAAAATAAATCATTTTAGCACTAAGCCGCCCACTGCCGAGTCTTGCGGTAATGAGCACTGAGCCTCTGCAGAAATGAGAAAGAGGAGCTAATTTAGTATTTAAAGCAATACCATGAAGGCTTGTAAACCATCATAGCAATAAAACAGGATTACTGGGGATTGTCTGAGCCTGGATGAGGTTAAAAACTGGAGCTTGTTTGTGTGAGTAGAGTGAGTCACTTGAGTGGGAAAGTTATTTTCAGATATATTTGCCAGTAAAAGTGTGTGTGCGTGTATACACGTATGTGTTGTGTGTGTATGTGTGTGTGCGTGTGTGTACAGTATGTGCAACTGTATGGATGCCGCACTACAGCTCCCGAAGGTCAGTCGTGTTGAATAGCTGCTCAAATGGCGCATGGGTCGTTGGCAAAGATGGTGTTTTCTGCTCAAGTGATGCAGGAATCACACCTGTATTACAGAGCTTTAGTTTTCACCGTGTCTTACTGTTCTGGTTAATGTTCTGCCTCTTTGGTTCAATTGTGACTGAAGGCTCAAAAGCATCAGTGCATGTACTACAGAATTCACACCACTCTTTGGCTCTCTATTCCAAAATAAATGCTAATGTCTTATTTAAAGTACTTTTTTACGTCTTAACAAACACCTCTCTTTTATCTGTTGCTCACTGTGAATGCAAATGTTTTGTTATTGCTTGTGCATTTATGCTTCATATTCATGTCAGCATTGATTACCAATATGCATCTGTTATTCAATACATTTCTAAAGCAACATGAGAAATTTTGAAAGAGGTCAAATAGTTGTTGTTCTGACCGACACAAAAACAGCACAATTATTTAATGTGTCGAAAGGTCGTGACCGTATACAGCTAGCAAGGAAAAACTGCATCGGGAGCAGAGGACAGTGATTGCAAGTTGATCGACACATAACAGGAAGGTTGCCTTAAACCTCATTGCCTGTTCCCAAATGTTAAACATGATAGTAGATGGGTAGCCATCTCATGGGAATCTTTTTGTTTGATCTTTATCTGTGCATATAACAAAGAAATACAAAACCACTGTAGGAAGCCAGGTGCACCCTGTGGTGCAATCATTGTCATGCAGGTATGTTCTCATGTTCCAAGGCCCATACAAACAGCTAAATGGTGGTTTTCTGAGCACCTGGGCAAATTCAAACAGCTTCTGTGACCTTGTGTTTCTGTATCTGTATGTGGTCTCACAAGATGTAAAGCCACAGAGAGCGGCAGAGCAGTTTGTTGTCTTGTGAAGGACCATATGTTCAGCTCTCTTCCACTTCTCCATCCTAAGACAAAGAATGGAATCCATCTGCTGTCCCATTTACTCATATTGTGCATTAATGGTGAAATTCCAGGCTTTGTCTGCATTTTGAATACCTTAAGGGCTTTTAAATGTTGAGCACAACTGAAAGTAACATAGAAATGGGATAGAAATTTGTAAAAAATATTGTTTGAGGCAACCATGGTTATATTGATAAAGTATTCATCGGTCATTAGCCAGTAACACCATTTCCTGATGATACAATAAAAAATTGAGTGATACTATAAGCCAAACAAGTGTTGATAGACGAGCATGAGACTTTGATTTTCCATATCTTTTCCTGTCATTTTTCCCAAGCTCAGACTGAACTAGTTAGTGTACTGTGGCTCTGGTAGGAGAGCCGTCAGCACGTGACTCCTCTGATTCACCTTATGACAGCCTCCGTTTTCTCCCACGTTGCAGTAGCACCCCCACACTGAAATGTGACATTAGCACACCGCCCATGCTGTCTGTGGAGGGTAAGGTCAGCATACACTTCAGTTCATGCTGCCACAGGCACCCAACTTGACCAGTAGTGGCCGCTAGAGAGGGATGAGACCGACAAACCTGACGGGTTTAACAACCTTTCATCTCCAGTGAGGCTGGAGCAATTATTGGCTCACCCAAATTTGGCCATCCAGTCATAGCTGGTAGCATGGCTGAGATTCAGACAGCCAGCTGCAGGGCTCCCAAGCACACAGCTTTACCTTGTAAAACACCCAGTGGGCCCCCTCAATTCATATCTTAACTGAACATCATCATTAGGCATGATGTGCTGCACAGTCTCATACAGTGCAATAAAAGCATTAAAGGCAAGCATATATATGTTAGCATGGTCTGCTTTGGAAAAGCTGTGCCTTTTATGCACAAATACTTTTTTACAAAAACCTACCAGACAGCCTGGCTCAACACTGTGCTCCCCGATGACCCAACACTCAGTGTACTCTATGCAAGCAATGGCAGGGAGAAAGTTTATCACACACTGAGAAGAATTTGTGCTCTATAAAATGGAGGTGGAAGTATCTATTATCATGTTATTAACATATCTTAGAGTGTTATTGAGGGTGATGTGCTTGCCCTAAATATCACACCTTACTTTGCATAAAATAACAGCTTCACATTCATGCACCTCTGCATTGTGTCGCACTCATCTGTCATGCTTCCATGCCAAGAAACAATGTGCTTGTGATTGACTGACCACCCTGTTCACCCAACATGAACCCAATCACGCACCTCTGGAGGGCACGCTGGATGTGTGCGTGTGCTGCTGGACACCACGGTGTACTCTCACTCAGCTGTGTGACGCACTCGTCTCTGAACAGACTATGAATACCCAGACAAAAATAAATATACACAGCCGGCCCGCGTTATGCACGGGTATATGGTTCCAGGACCCCCGCGGATGCTCAGAACACTATAAAATGATATAATTTTACCCTATATGTGTTTATAACTTGAAACCCCACCTATATGTACTACTATGAACTGCTAAAACCCACGTATTTCATATTAACTACAGTATTCTAACATAAACTGCGCGTTGGAATTTCAAATATTCTGGATTTTTAAAAATATTTTTTCGAACTGCGGTTGGTCAAAACCGCAGATGCCAAACCTGTGGATGAGGCAGGCTGACTGCAGATAAAAACATTCACAATTTATCAGCTGGGTCACTGCTGGAGAATCCATGAGTTCCCCATTTTATACATAGGAGAGTTCTGTTTATCTATGTGCCATGATTATCCTTACATTACATTATTATGTTACAATGCATCACAAAGTGTTGCGGCACACAAGTATGACTTTCCAATTTTATTTTGTGAGAGAATTGTTCTTCAGTATCACACGCCTGTGTATCATTTTCTTCTATATACAGATTCTCTTAACTTGTGGATGAGTGAAGATGGCGAGTGAAATTCTGACTATGTAAACCATTAATAGGCTTTGTGTTATTTAATGCCCATTGAACAGCACCAAACTGAATATATCTGGCTTTAAGCCACGTTGCTGTCATGGCTAGTGCACAACATACTTAATAGAGTGACTTGAATTCAGTGTAGACTCAGTTTTGCATCTTCAAAACTACACTCCTCCTTACATATCTTCACTTTAACCATGTATTTCAGACTACATTCTCCAACTTGTCGCGAATACAGACATTGCCACAACGTTGAATACAGATCTTTGACAAAATGAACCAGACTGAGTGCTACAGCAGATATCGGCTGTTTCAGTGTTGCAGAGTTCCTTATTTATGCACATGTGAGTCAATGCACAGGGACCAATGATGAAACTTTTGCTGAGGTAAAAGAATCCATATAGAGTGAACCTGCCAGATACTGTTGGGATAAGCAGTGGGTATCTATGCCTGGCAGTTTCTCGTAGGGAACACTTTGAAGTGTCTCATCTGTATGTCGGAGAGGATGGTATTATATCATTACTGGTTAAGGGAATCCCTCTTCAACTTTTTGACTGAAGTAACCTTTGTAGTTTCCATCATTATACATTTAGTAAGATCTTGAGATTTTTTTCCTGATTTTTCCTGTAGAGGGTTTTTTGTTTGATTTCTGATTTGTATCTTATGTATATGTTTGTGTTTTTCGCATATATTTTTTGTTGTTGTTATCCTTCTAATGGTTCTTTGTGCAAACCAATAAGAGGATAAATGTAGTGTTATCACGTCTGTGTAGCCCCTGCAATTTGTACCGTGGAAGCTATTTTCATGAAAAGAAGTTGTCATAAACCATGCCTGTAGGTAAAAAATTAATAAGAATAATCATGGGGTTTGGATTTTTTAAGTTTTTTAAAGATTTTCTACTGTCGTATTTTGTCTGGAATTTTATTAACATTCATATATATATATATTTTTTTACATTTTAAGAACATTGAAGAGACAAAATGTCTTGAAGTTGTTAATAACACACTGGAAACTATAAAAAAAAAAAAACTCTCAGCAAAATGTGTGGTTGGCCTAAATATTCTTGGGTTTTGGAAAATCTGCAAAGTGGATAACAACCAAAGATCCTTTGACTTTAAGTTCAATGGCTGTGAAAAGGCAGTGGAGGGAGATGAATTATTCTGCGATGCGCTTTCAGCAGGAGGGGCTGGAGATGGGGGATGTAATATTCATTGCTGGGTCTCTGATTGCTGCGAATCTGCCTCTCCTCATCTCTGCCCATGCTTTCCAGGACCTCATCTGTGCTGCAGTTTTAAGTCCACACATTTTCATACCTTACTTCGTTGATGGCTAACCCTTTCTAACACTGGATGCTTTTCAAAGCTCTTCAAGGAATGCCAGTTTCAAGGTATTCCATTAATGTTTTAGAAAGATCGAACTACACCGTACAACTGGAATGTGTGTATTTCAAAGAAGAACCTCACACTGATACGTTGTAGAAAACGAGTAAGCAAAGAAGCCGTACATTCAATTCCAAATAAAAAATGGAGTAAGTCGGCATGATGTGAATTATTATCAAACTCACTGAGGCTTATTTATTTTTCGGGCCTTCCACATTTGTTTTACCCTACCCCACCAATCTCACCATCTCAGCAACCTTGGCCCACATTATGTGTCTATGTGTGTCTATGCCTAAGGCATATGCCCCATGTAAAATGTTGTTGATATCACGAACGGTTTTGTTTCCTCAACAGGTCATCTACAAGGTTAAGTCCATGCTTACCCTTGTGGCACTTGAGACTTTTACCCCCCCCCCCAACCACCAGTACTTTAACACGCTCGTCCCGACATAATGCACTTTATGTTGTAAGTTGCTCTGGATAAGAGCATCTGCTAAATGCCTATAACGCAATGTAACGTAAAACAGAGTAGTGATTGGCCTTTTGCTGCACCTCAAGCTCTTATTCAGCAAAGGTCAGCTTCTGTATCAACGTCCATGGGTTTATCCCCATCATCTCTGTCTCACGCGCATCTGAGCAGGTATCTGCCTCCGCTGTTTAGCAATAAAGCTAAACATTTTAACACCATTATCATCACCCTTCAAATCACCTGTCAAAAAATGCAGCCTGTTTTACCCATCCATGCATTCAAAATGTGAAACGAAGAGTAATTAACACCTTTGCAGAAGCATTTTATGGCTGATTAGTTCAGTGATGTACACATACTTTCTACATGGAGAAACAAAATGCGGGTCAAGTAGAAAGATGGGCTAAAAATGACGGTGTGAATGGGGTAAAGGGCCACCTCCTAACAAAACACATAAAATATTACGTTTTCCTAAAATACAATGGAATATTATTGTGCATTGTGCATTGTTTTTAGACCAGTCTCTCTGTCAAACTCATCCAGCATGACACTGTTTGACTGAAGGAGACCAAGCAAGGCAGTATTGTCAGCGTATTTATACTGACAGGCTGCATCTGTGTGCTGGCAGTCACCTGCGCGTAAAGCATACAGGAAGGATGGTAAAAACATTCCCATGGCACTCCTGTGTGTGCGTACCTCACTGAACTATGCTATATGTCTGAGATAGCTCGCTTCAGTTTGTGAGGAAGCAGATTTCATTTTTGATCAGGTCCTAAGCTAACAAGGTTCCAGGGTCCATGCTGTTGAAGGTACCACTCAAGTCTGTGAAAATTATTTCAAATATGTTGTCATTTCTATAAATGTTAAAGCACATCTGTATTGTTAATTGTGCTGCATATTTCATGGAACAGTGTGGGAGGTAGGTAACCATTTTCTTCATGGTCATTTTTTTATGACAATGTCACTCTTTCACTGAATGTTGACAGACACCCATCAAACCTTTTCAATACTGATGTGTAATGCACAACATCAATGGAATGATCTGATTTTGATCAATATTATGATAATCAATTATGAACCAACATACACAATTTAATGGGAAAATCAGCTGATAGTCTTGTGAACTGTTCCATTTCAGGCATGTTTGTGCATGTGTTTATGTGAGTAATGGCAATGTTGATTGTGCGCTGCATACTCTCCTAAGTAGGCGTAATTACTATCTCAATAGTGCCGTTAAAATCTCAATTAAACACCTGGATTTGAGCTAAGACTTGGTTTTGGTCGACAGTAAATTATCTGCTCTGCACTGAATCGAAATATCAATGTGACAGCAGTGACTGCTGCTCTGGGCTAAAATTAGCAAATCAACTTCTGTTGGAGGTAGAAAAACAGGGCCCAATTATTTGTGTGCTGTTTGGCCTTTAAGCAATGTGATCAGAACCCAAGAATGACCCCTCTAGTTTTCCCTGAGCATGCTAAAATATGCATGAAACAGCTGTGTGAAAAAACCATTTCAAGAAAATGGCATCTAAACTTAGAGAGGGATGGTATTGATTTAGATGTTTTTTTGTATATATAACTTTAACATTGTCTGTAAAATAAGTACCATAGGCAGTGAGCGCTGGTGAGCGAGAAGCGTTACCATGAGACAGTCACTATTACTGGTGCGTTTGCATGGTGCATAATTAAAGTCAGGTTTGCACTTTGACTCGATGAAGAAGGCGCTTCAGGCCTTTTCATACACCTTGCCATCTGAGGACTCTACTTTCACATGATAATCCTCATTGGCAACCTCACCGCATACCAATTACCCCCCGTCCATGCAATGAAAAGGGTCTTTCACAATGGGCCATGGGGAAGGGCTCTGAGAGATAAACCGTATGAAAGCCAGCAGGTCCATCAATACATGTTCTATATTTACATGCATGTACAGCAACCTGCATTCAGTTCTAAAGTGATCTTCGGCAGCAGTCTGCTCTACAGTTAACCAGGCAGATAATACAGTGAGAAGGGTCATTTGTTTTCTCATCTAACCACTTTTCCTTGTTATATTAGCATTTCATCATGGAATAGACTAGTCTTGTTTAGTTGTTGTAAAATTTTACTTTTAGTGCAGGCATTAATTTGAGGACATGTGTGATATATATAGAGAAATTTGACATCAAATCATGGTTATAACAAGGAAACAAGGAGTATTTACAGTACATCATCTTGTCTCACAGTCCTTGAGCGCTGAAGTAATGAAGCAGTGTTAATAAACTTTGGAATGGTTCTAGAAGTGGCATGGGTGTTTTGTTTTGTTTGACTTTTTTTTTTTTTTACAACTGAATGTGCCTCATGTTGCTTGGCAACACAAAGCCTTCACCTGCAAGAGCAAGCAAGCCTATCTGGAGTAGAGACGCATGGAGACTAATTTATTCATGTCATATACACTTCCTCTGTCAATATTTGTTCTGAGAAGCTTTAATAATGGAAGAAATTAATCTGGTCCCTATTTTTCCCAGATGTATCAAAGAAATGAACTCATCTTTATTATATCCATTTTTGCATGTATGAAAATTTGCATGTGATTATTGAATTTGATTGAGCACCTGTTAATGGGTAAAGATATTCAAGAAAACTTTGCAAAAAGGCTGATGACAAGATAGCAGACAAGAAGATGATAAGATAATGAAGGAATAATTGCCAATTACCACAAACGCCAGACATTGTTGATGCACAATCTCACCTGTATCAATGATATATTTGCAAAAAATTGAGCTGGGACAAATAATGACTAGATCAACCACATGACAACATGTGGTTGTCCTGGTTATTTATGGCTGACAGTTGGACTACTGTAGTCCTGCCCCCTGCTGCCCTCTCAGCATATTGCAGGACTGTAGCCTGGACATAAAGGAGGACATAGATGGAGTATTAGCTAGACACGGGATCGGTATAGATATGACCTCTCACTCATTCATTTCATTTTGAGCCATGTTTATGATTTCCTTTACATCTATTGGAGCATATTTTTTTGTTTAATTAAGAGGTAAAAATAACCCATTTTTCTTCAGCCTTAATGGATCTTCATGCCTACGTTTGCCATGTAAACTCTGAATGGGGGATGCATGGAGTGTGAGTCAGAATCGTGCCCGTCTTTCTTGGATGGCACTTACAATATGGGAATTATTTGTTGAAACGAAGCCACTACAGAACCCTTGATGTCATTGAGGCTGGTTGAGTTCCAATGCATTAAATCAGAGCCTCTGAGATCAAAGCTCAGAGCCCCCAGAACACATGTCAGCATGATGAAAGCCGGACATAGGGAAGTACCATTCCATATGTCTGGCCCCAGACACATTCCAGCAGAAACCGGCCAAATGCACATGGCCTAAATGCTGTGTTCAACGGCCGTGTTCAAAGTCCAATTCATTCCAACACAATGGCCGGAAGAGAGTAATCCAGCAGCAGTCGGTGCTGTTTAACCCTGCATTACTCCAGTAGCTGGCATCATGTTATATCTGTATGCTGTCATCTACAGGCTGTGGACCGATGTTACCCTTGAGGACTGCTCAAGAGGAAGGAATGTGGTCTTATAAGCTTGTGACATCAGGAGATATGGTGCTACAACATACTGGACTGCTGTCAGATGCCCCCTCTCCCAGTCCCAGCCAGTGATTCTGCAGCCAGGCCACCAGTATGTGCACACCATGGGCTGGCTGTATAACTCCCAACAACGGCTGCTCCTAAAACCTCCAAGACGGGTGCCCTTAAATGTGTAACAAGTAATTGAGTTTCTAATAAACAGAAGAAAACTGAGATAAAATACCCTTTTTCCTGTTTGCCAGAAAACTCAACTGCACATTAATTAAAAAAAAAAAAAAATCAAACTCGGTCAATATTTTGTGTTTTCTCTCTATTTCTCCAGTGATCACAATCAACTTTTGACATGACTAAATTGACAAGACCAGAGTTTTTTTCTCATATCTCTCTATAAAAGAACATTTCTCCTTAATGAAAAAGGGCATGTGATGTCACCCAATAATTTACTTGACAGCCCAGAGAATTCCAGAGGTTCTGGTTTGGGTTCACGTCAGGTGAATTGGGCACTCACACTATAAAACACATTTATGGGGGAAAATAATTAACAGATGTGTCAGGTATGACAAGATTCCATTTAGGTTCCCATCTCAGGTGCTGCTCAGGCCAAATAAATCCTAATCTCCATAATTTATCCATTGGTAAGACATCTCAATGTGGCTTATGGTAACCATTGGCATAATGATTGTGAACCTGAGCTAGACATATACAGATGAACTCAATGGAAGACTCATTATCTTATGTCCCTATATTACATGAAGCAGTTATTTGCTTTTCTCCTTAATGGGTTTATTGCTGTGTATATTTCTTTCTATGCAAATAAGCAAATATCATATTATGGCCACCAAAGATTGCATGGGTTTCCATCCAGCTAAGCAGGAGTGAGAGTGGCTTGTAATCATCAGGGTTGTGACAAGCAAATGTCTCCATTCTTACACACACACACACACACACACACACACACACACACACACACACACACACACAGAGAGAGAGAGAGTCACACAGACATACACTCACACAGACATGTGTATGTGCCACATCTCAACATGTGGTTTAAAGGTTTACATTTTATGCAGAAGACTACGTTCACCACGTGTAAACCCTTACACACTCGTGGACACACTCCTGACCCTTGGACAGAGTCACCTGATGCCACAGTGCAGCAGGTATCCAAAAATGACAGAGAAGGGGAAACAGGCAAAGAACGGTATGGGAGAGAAAATGAAAGGTCATTTTACTCTGAAGGGTCACCAATGAGATGGAATGTCTTTTTCGTCTGCCCACCCACCTCTCACCCCCCATGATATCTCCCAGCCAGGGGACTGCAAAGAATAGATAAATAAAAGGGAGAAATCGACCATTTACAAAACAGCCTCAATATAGTTAAGGCAATGATTTACTATGTGCTCCTTCAGAAAAGCATTTATTTCTCTGGGTGGCCTGGTTAAAGACAAGCAATCAGACACCTTCCTTCCCTCTGCGTAATTACTTGTGAATGCTTTAGCGGTGTGGGGGCCTGACAGCGCCAGTGATGAGAAATCTTATAAGAGCAGCCTGGATGGTATTTCTCACTTACCAGCGACAAGCGGGCCAGCATCACCAGCCATCATGTCAGGATGAGGAAATGGGATCGTCGACAGCCGTGTAGTTTGGACACAGAGGTCACCGTCACTTTGGTACATCGGTGGGGTGAATCTTAAATTAATTTTTCCATCGGCCCGAAAAAAAAAAAAAAGAGGATCGTCTGTCTGGATGGAGGTGCCAGGCCGCTGAGGCAATGAAACCTTTTCAGAGCCTCGTAATCGATCTGTAAGTATTAAGAATAGGCGTTAGGGGTGGTGAGGGCCTGTGACAGCTCCTTCAGCCGCCTTCACTCTGTAATCAAAAGAGTGAGGACCCAGGTCCCGCCTCAGCCCGTGCAGTTTAGCATGTGTACGTTCATATTTGCACTCAATGCAAAATCCCACTGGGGGTTTCTTGTCATTCACTTCAAATAACGAACACCACTGTACAGACCACAGCAGTCCCATGCCACAGTCGCAGTGGCCGGCTGCAAGGGCTTGTGGGAGTTTTGTGACAGGACGATAATTACAGTAATATGGAACATGTAATATTCATTTCAGATTATGGTGTCGTTGATGACATGCGGTGGAATAAGCTCTGAAATGGGGAACGGATCCAGGGAAAACGGCCTCTGGGGGACCCGGGGGCCCGGGGGGGTGAGAGGTGTGTAGGATGGAGGGAGGCAGGGTGCTGATTTACTGTAATTTTTCCTGAAACGTCAGTTAATATTGCCATATTGTTGTGACATTAAATAACCATTTCTAAAGTAAATTGTTGCTTATGAATCCTCACATGAGTCCAGGCACATGGGGTGTTTCACAACACACAGGTTAAGGTACATCATGGGAACCATGTTATCACTGTTTATTATATCTAGGGTAGTTTTAATTCATAGATGTCGCTATCCATTACTGAAGATTGAAGCTCTGAACAGAAAATATGTTTCAGATTTATTCAGCTATCAAAAATTGCTACAAATTCAGTTTCTTCGCTGCTATAACACTGCAATTCTGAATGACTCCAGAGTGGGAAAGGGGCCCCAATCTTTACCTGAATTCACATAAATTTTTGATATGGAAACTTATGAGGAAGCACCAAGGTGTCCAAAATATGATTATAAGCTGGAACTTTGTGGCCTCTATCTCCTTGTTTCACCTCCCGTAAGTATTGATTGACAAGACGATTGCAGCCCGGTTATATTGGCCAGCTGCGGTCTGACTGCTCCAGTCTGAGAGACGCTGTGCAGCTCTGAAGGCCTCAGATAGTAATAATCATTCTAATCACCGCTGTGAAATCCTCCACACGGAACCCCCTCATCACCGTCCCACCTCACGCTGGGCTCCATCCCGAATTACAGCCGCACCCCCTGCGTGTGTAATGGCACATGATGGTGCACACATATCCCGCGCGTCGCCATGACGAGGCTACAGGTGGAACGATGGCCCGCGGACCCCGTCTCGATAATTCGGTGGCGGTATGCGGGCCCTCGTCGTCGCTGCTGCGCAGTTCCCTATGGATTTACAGTCTCATCCCCGCGTTCCATAATGTCAGATTCACACATTCCTGCGCGTCAGAAGCTCCCCACGCTTAGTGGCACATCCATCAAATCTTTATGACATTTTCAAAATGTCCTTTGGACTTCCTGCACTTATGGCATATGCACTCACGTGATGTACACATGCATGCACACATACATGCATAAAGACTCACACAGACCCTCTCTCTCTCACACACCCACACACACAGAGACACACATGCACACACACACAGATCTATGAACACATTAAACTCAACATACACATGAACACATTAAACATTATACACACATACTTTCAGTAAGCATTAGAGTCTGCGTGACATTCTTAAATGTCACGGTGAAGTCATGCTGTACATCAATGCCAAGAGGAATACGCCCTAAACACTTATTCAACATGGATTAAGTTTTTATGGTCATTAATATTTATAATTTGTCATGACAACGATACACATATGAGCCTAAAATAACCACACCAGTAATAATAATAATGCAATATTACTTCAAGCACACATAAATACAATTCCATCTTCATTTCCTGAACCATAACGGATGCACCGGAATGAAATATTGTCATAAATGTTTAAAAATGTGGAATGAGGCTGACGTGTGCTTTGATGTTACGCATTAATTGCTGTTTAGACTAGACAGTCAGACTGCAGGAGTAATGTAAGAGAAGCATCAGTGAATGAGATTTGTGGAAAAGTGTGTGAGCTCACTGGACTTATCACACCAGAGCCAGGTAGCTGCATTTGTTTATATATATGATATTACATAATACTATGATTATATAATATAACAATAGGATGAAATAACAACATAATCATTAACATATTAATATGTTAACCTGAGAAACATACATGTTTTATACATGTAGTGCACCAGTGCAAGTCATGGTTTTCACTGGTTTATTTATCTTGGGACAATTAAAATCCACATTTGACCAGTTTTATCCACCCCATAAAAATGTGCACAGATTGTTGAAAAGTACATCCCTGATTAGAGCTCCAGAGACGATATAACCCGTTTATGTTTGCTGATTTATGGACAATATACTGTTTAATGTTAGCTATTACATCAGCACATGTAACTGAAATGACATCACAAAATTAGCGTAAGTATTAAACAAAAGCAGAGCCAGTGTTTCTTGAATAATGCATGCATATTAAATGATGTAAAAATAGTGTTTAAGTTTAATTTATCATTGAAGTTATGAGCACATTCACTGGGGAGAGATTTTGATGCTCATTAATAATGATAATGAATGCATAATCCCAAAATGGTATTTTATATACAGGCTACTGTATCCGCTTTGAACAGCATTAATATTTAGGTTGTTATTTCTTGTAGAAAATGTTTTGTTAAAGAAAGAAAAGGTCCAGTAAATGATGAATTGAGGCTTAATTTCTTGGCAAAACCAGCTGGAAATGTATGGAAATACATGTGTGTGCATGTACACATGACTGTGTGTGTGTGTATGGCTATATGTGTGTTTCTGTGTGTATGCGTTTGTGTATGCATCCCTGTTTGTGTGTATGGCTATGTGTGTGTGTGTGTGTGTGTGTGCGTATGTGTGTGTTTGTGTGTGTGTGCGTGCATGCGTGCGTGTGTGTGTTCGTGTGCGCACATGTGTGCATATGTTAACCGTTCAGCAAAGCAGAATAAGAGAATGCACTATGTCTCCCTCCCATACAATTCACACTCACTCAACAGATGATCTGTTTTTCACTCTTCCTATTCCTGTTATATCCATTATGTTTTCTTGCCTGGGTTAATTTTATCTTTCTTATGGTGGTTGTTTCTTAAAACAAAAGAGCTGAAATACAGTATTGTTAGTGGCACAGCACCACCTTGGGGTAGATACAAACACACAACAACATTTTTATATATTTATTTTCAGCAACTGTTTACATCCCTCTCCACTGATCCCTATCCCAGAAGGCTTCTGGCTTACGACTATAGTTTTGACTCTGTTTTCAAATGATCATCCCCAATGTAACACCTGTTTTGTGGTATTGGGGTTTCAAATGCATTATGTGTTAGTGTATTTGCTGAACAGCAATGCATGACTTTGGAGGGATTTAACTGCCATTCCTATGGGATGCAGATACACGAGAAAACCTTTTCAACTAAATCTTCTCTTGCTCTTTGATTATTAAAATGCTGGGGATGTCTGTCTGTCACCTGTATGGTTGCACTTGTACTTCCAAACCTAGAAATAAGATACAGTCCACTTTTAGATTAATTTTCTAATGTGTGTGTGTGTGTATGTGTGTATATGTGTGTGTGAGAGAGAGAGAGAGAAAACCTGGACTATAGAAAAATGGTACCTTCCTGATGTACATCGTGCCCTCTGGTTTGACTGCCTTGCAGGGAAGAGTTTGACAGCCTTGAGGAGGCCAGTGCTCCACGGAGAGGCTGGCAGCCGTCTCATGAGTAAACACAAACGAGAGATATGAATCACATGAAAAAAAACAACATCTGGGCGCTGTGCCTTTGTGTGAAGGTTGCAATGCAATACAGTGTGTGTTCTGCACGCTCGGCTCAGCGCAATTCAGATGACATGCACATTAGATGTTTGGCTCACTCAAAACAGATTGCTGCACCATCTTTCTCCCTTCCTTTCAGTTTCACGTTGAAGCTTACTTGATCTGATGTTAAAACAGAATTGCAAACCTGTGGTGTATGAATACCAGTCATTTCATGGCAGTGAGGATTAAGGATCATGGTAAAAAATAACCACAGAAGATTGATCTGTCTTTCTGACTAACCACAGTGATCTGACATGGTGCTGTTCTCTGATCTGAGGCTTTTTTAGACTCGTTTGTTGCCTCGATCCCACCAACACATCGCCTCAGAACTTATCACTCACTGCTTCACCCCCAACGCGATAGCACAGCTGCCAAAATCAGGCTGCCCCGCAATGTGGCACGCATCTCTCCCTCTCTCGCTATTATTTTTATTTTTATGATTTTTCTTCATTACTATTAAAATGAATGTATCACTAGTTCACGTATTACCGGGGACCAAAATACAGTCCACCTCAAAGGCTAACGTATTCGTCTCCGAATGCTAAAAACGACATTTTTCTCTACATAACCAGCTATTTTGCATAATCAATACTTTTATTTACAATAGCAAACACTTTGTCAGTTTTTCAAGAATAAGCATCCGGAAAAACATGAATTAACACTAATCAATCCCATATAAATACAAATAGCTTGTTCAGTTCCTAGAAGGGAAACTACTGATTTGGAGGAACTATATAATAATATTTTCAGACAACAAAATCTAAATCTCTGTTTCACAGCATCTGAGCTATTACTGTGGGTGTATGAGGGTGACCACCACATTTCTTCATGCACGTCAGTACACATGATTGGCCTTACATGCAGTCTGCAGCTCAACCCAGTGTTCTTGCATTTCATTCACTGCATGTATTACTTTATTAATATTAGGCTAAGTGATGACATTATCCAGAAACATATGAGGGTGGTTTTGATTTTTATCAGAATTTCATTGAAATTGGTATGAAATTGAATAATGCAATGAGTTAGTTTCAGCACATTTCAGCGCTGTGTCATTCTGATGTTAACGGTATTGCGGATGGTGACTTTCTTGAGTTCACATCCCGGATCCAGAACATTATGTTTTGTTTTGTGTAAATCGCCAGCTGAAAGTGATTAGACAGTTAAACCATAATGCTGATGGGGACTTCTCTAATGACTGTGGGGTTAGCCGAGTAACCTTCCTGTCTGAGTGAAACAGCCACTGGGCTGTAAAAAGAAGTTCACTGCTGCCTCGCCCCTACCCCGCATGTCTAATGTGGCGTCATTGCACATTGTTACACAGTTCAGTGGACATCTTTCTAGGATAGAGGACTGCTGGGTGTGCTTTGTGAAACAATAATTATCAGTTTGATGATTATCTAATTACACATAATATAAAGATATAAAGCTAATGATTCAAGAGGAGGCAGTAATGCCACATGAATACCCTTGGCTCATAGCAGCCATACATTTATTCAAATACATATATTCAATGAGAAGTGGATTTATTAATGGACTGATAATGGAATGGTGATTTATCATGATGTCGACTTTGGTGGAGCAACAAGTACGTTTCCAATAACTCGCTGATAATTTCTTTTTGCAAAGAGCAAAACAATTTGATTGCTTAAAACAACAGCTCATTGGTTGGCAGCTAATTTGTAGCCCCACCCCTGTTGTGTAATTTTACCTCACCATCACTCCCAAAACTATCAAAGCACCACCGAAGGTTAATATCCCATCGACCAGCACTATCATTGGGTCCAATATTTTGCACTGATATGATGATGTTTAGATTATACGCTTGATGAGTGAGATGTGTCTCTCTGTCACTATATACAATGAGTGAGCATGACTAAAAGAGGACATCTTCCTCAGCTATAGTACCATAAACTGAACATTTAAAACAAAACCACCATTTATTCAAGTACCCACATATTTTTGTAATAATTTTGCATATTTTGTGCAGTTTAGAATATGGTGCATCTCTGTTCCCATCTCACTGGTCTGACATGGTTCTTTGGCAGCTATGACTTATTTTATAACGACCTTTCTCAATGGCCAGGCTGTGGTCACTGATGTAGAACCCGCTCTCAGTCTGTCTCTGCTTTGTGTCATGAACAAGGAGGATGTAGTAACCCAATGTGCAGTCACATTTTAGGTCCTGACAGCTATGGCCAATGAAATGGGAGTTTTGTCATTTGTTTGTAGTTTGAGTTACTCTGATCTGTGTTCAGATTTACTTTATGTACAGTATGTTATTGACTTGAGGTCGGGTCTATCAGGTCTAAATTTTGCTCAAAGTGAATTTTCAGTGCAAGTCTGTGTCTCAAACAATGAAAAGCTGCACATAAAATGTACTTTGCATGCCTAAATGAAGCCCCTAGCATGCTCAGTGATCAGGAGACTTTTCTCCTGGTTCAACTCCTGGATGTTTAGGGCTTTCAATTTTAACATGTCTTCAAAATTGTATTGTGGGTGCAACATGATTTTTTTATCTATTTATTGTTCCTGGAAAATGACCTTCATGCATTATTTCATTTTTTTCCTGCTAGATACAGGGTGTCGCTGAGCTGTTAGATGCTGTCGGATTTGCATAGACTCCAAATCTTACATCTGTACAGTAGAAATTGCTTGATAACAGTCTTGCAGAGTTAAGAACAAATCTGCATGATTATGTTTATTTTGTAGAGCATCCTTTTTTTACTGCATACTGTGTTTTACATGATCTGCCTTTTAAATCTTTCATCTCTTAAAGCTCCCCAATGCCCTGACTGTCAGGCTGAGGGAGGCGTAATTCAGGGTGTGCTGTAGGGCAGTGATGTGTAGAGTAAGATGATAACTTCAGTCTTTCTTACGCTTTCTGTCATGGCCCGGGTCAGGCGATTCTCCTCCAATAGGAGCGCTCTTCTCTGACCTCCATTGTGTGGGGCGCCGTAGATCCAGGTCATCTGAAGATTGATGAAATTTGACTTCCTTGTTGCGAAAAGTGAGGCCAGAGGCCTCTGACTCCACCAACTCCTTTTTTTCTCTCTCTCTCTCTCTCTCGCTCTTTCTCTCTCTGTCTCTCGTTATCTCTCTCTCTTCCTCTCCTTCTCTCTCTCTCTTGCACTCTCTGCTGTGTCAGGTGGCAGTAGTGCCCATATGGCTCAGTGAAAATGCCATCTGTTCAGCAGTTGGACAGCGCCCAGGGAGGGAGACCTCTGCTGGGTCCGAGTAAGCCTCCACATGGGTGTCACTTCAGATCCAATCCACACCTTCCCACTCCGCCTCACCAGAGCGTCCAGCCCAGGTCACGGGCTTTGCTGCAGCTCGGCTCCGAGTTATACTGTGATCATAGGAACTGGTTTGGGTATGACGACACTTCAGAGGTATCTGCTGTTTCCCCTTAAGGAAGGATATCAGATGCTGGAAGGGCTTTTGAGCTAAGCTGAAGAAAGAGAGAATTTTCCCCATTTGGGTCTCGTGTACAATGAGTGATTAAGACAGGTACTCAATGAAACTGGCTAATTAAATAGCACATCTATTAGTCAGGCCTGCCATTGCAAGTGTATTTGTGACTTCAGACTTCAGAAAATGTGGAAAGGGATTTTACAATTGGATTGGTTCCAGCAATACATTAATAATAACAATAATAATAATAATAATAGTTATTTAGTTGTTTCACAGGGAAACAAAATTAAGCTCACACAGGAAAAGATATGAGCACTTTGGGAAGAAAAAATAAAATAAAACAAAACGCTAAGAAGGATTACTATAAATACCACTCGCAAAGTGTTTCATTTCTGCGGCTTTGGCCATATAAACCCATCGTTAGGCCCATTGTTATTTTAAGCTGGATCCTAATCCCTGCAAAGCGAATGCAAGCTAACTTCATTCTCAGGGCCAGAGTCTTCAGATCGTAGAGCTCAGGGTGTCCTACCACCATCAGTTACAACCCCAACTCTCTCTCTCTCTCTCTCTCTCTCTCTCTCTCTCTCACTTATCTCTCACATCGAGGGAATCCTCCAGTTTCCTTGTCTATATAAACAAAAGCTGCCACTTTCTCTCCGTCTCTGTTTCTCTCCCTCCCCCCCGTTCACTTTTTCTTTTGGTCCCTTATCTGACTGACTTAAAGCAATTTCACATTTAGAGGTAATTAAGTCTTCAAAATAGGACTTTTTTTCCTCAGATATCTTTTTTTTATTATTTGGTTGCCTGTAGAGAAATTAGCATAATTCGTATTACACAACATTAGCGGTGGGTTCCAGTGTCTTTTGCATGGCATGCCCATTTCCCCTTAATTCCATTTTTTATCCCACTGATGTTCAGAGAAACAATTAGCCTGACTGCTCTCCCCCCCCGACTGATCTGGATATGGATTTGATTGACAGTTGTAGTTGATGTAGGGGGTGCGGAAGGGGGTGGGGGCTGTCTACATCAAACGTTTTCATAATACTATTTGAATGTACTTGCATGTAATCAGCTGATTGTTTTATATATATATTTTTTTTTTCATACATTAGTGAGCAAGGGAAAAAACACAGATACTGTCCACAGTTGATAATAAAAAAAAACGTATTTAAACGTGTGTGTGTGTGTGTATGTGTGTGTGTGTGTGTCATACCTTTACCACTGGCCTTGCTGGGTGTCAATATGATTAACTCCACCAATTTAATGCACATTTACATGTCATAATTTAAAGTGCAAATAAACAGCGCAGACTCCTTGGATAGCTGAACTGGTGGGGGGGAAGACATATGTTATGTCTGAAAGCTCATTTAACTCACGCTTACAGAGATGCAAATGAGCTCTTTCTGTTTTTCTCCAACTGTCTCATTCTCTCTCTCTCTCTCTCTCTCTCTCTCTCGCCATCCAAAACATACAGTAGTAGGTAATTTAGGTTATGAAAAACAGCAATCATACAGCAATTTATGTGCATTTTTGAGCATGAGAGATGCAATTTCCACCGCATTTCAAATAAAAATTGAGCTTGTCTAAACAATCTCTCCAAACACGGGACTACTTAAGGGATCTGCATTGTATCACTCAAGAGCATTAAGAAATCCAATATATACTGAATGTTTTATAAGGGTTGGGATATTCTGGTAGGGGTGTTAAACAGCACTGTTCAGCACTCCATACAGAGTGACGATGAGAAACACACAGAGGAGATGAATGGATGATAATGGATCTGCATGCAATGTTCTCCTCAGTAAAAGCTCGGCCACTTGAGCAACCAGGGAGAGAAAGTGTGATGAAAATCTCCCTGTTTCACACGTGTGCCCACGCCTCACCTCACCTCACCTACCTGAGAACTCATCTGCTGTGCTCATTTCTGCATGACGTGTGTTGTGTTAGACAGGTGTGTGTGTGTGTGTGTGTGTGTGTGTGTGTGTGTGTGTGTGTGTGTGTGTGTGTGTGTGTGTACGCATGTGAAACGATCCCATCGCATGAAGTAGAAGATCAGGGTGCAGGGTGGATGCGTCTGGTGTAAACCAGTCGCCTGTGGGACCTGTAACACTGCTGCTTCCTTCCAGATGTTCTCTCGCTCCCTCTTTCTCTCGCTCCCCCCTCTCTCTCTCTCTCTCTCTCGCTCTCCACTGTGAGCAGCAAGCAAGCACCAATTCAGTACCTTATGTTGGCAGAGCGATTCATTTTGGAAATAGTTCAATTGGCAAGGAGAAAAAATAAAGTCAGGGCGTGACGTGAGTTGCATCGTTCATTCACACAGAACATGCCCTTGCCCAGGATGACTCACATGGCTTACACTGGAAACACCTTTCGGGTATTTCACTGAAGCAACCCTTGTCAATTGCCTTCTCTCAACGATTCAACAATGGTGGCCACTTCTGAGTTCTGAGCTCATGGCCATTCTGGTAAAATGCTCTGTTCTGTTAGTGAAATAAAAATTGTAAAAAAAATCTTTGTTTGACTATGGCAGCTGTTTTACCCTCCCCGTACATATTAACTACCGCTTTGGGAATACCCAATGAATGTGCAGCCCAGATATTAAATACCCCTGTTGTCAGCAATCATGAGCACTCACCCTGGATATTAACTGCCCCCAGGGTGGTAATCACAGAGCAATTACACCACTGTCAACTTGTCATTTCAGCCTGGTGAGTCCATGACCTCCAGCTATATAACCGCACATGTAGACCCTGCTGGCCTATTTATTAGTTAATATGTATAATATCATATTACTTGTTTATCCATATTGTTGCATGTTGCACGCACCCAAAACAGTCACATTGTTGCATGTTACTGTTTTGGGTGCCTGCAGTTTGTTATATCTCCATGACCTTTATTTTATGTAGTAAAATCACAAGCAATTAGCAGTAAATAAGCATGTTATATAAGGTTTATTAGACATGCAGAAGCAATACACCATCTGACACACACCCTTCACAAAACACAAACAGTGCCATTATTCAAAACACGCCCGGCTTTGCACGTCGCCCGCATCTACCTGCTTCCTCATGTGCGGACGGCTCTGCTAATTTGGGCGTATTAGATGATAGGTTTCCAGAAAGATGAATGGGCCACCCTTGTGAGAAAGTAATGTGTCCATTAAGCATCGGATACTTCTATGAAAACATGTATAAAAGGCAAGAGCGAAGGTAATCAGCGTGAATAAGATGGCAGCACTCAAAGCCAAACTTCCTATGGAAACCTGAATGCATCGGGACGGCTAAGATAATGAAAAAAATGGAAATTCAGCAAACCTACAATGCCGTGTTATCTATCAGTAATTAGGGCATTGAAATGTAAATAGATATCTGCTAGCAGTAGCCAATTTAATAATGCCCCCTGAAAAACAGTGAAGTGGACGTTGTTATAGGAGAGGATGTCTTTTGAAAAAGAGTATGGAGTATAAAAGCAGGGAGGGAGGAATATGGGGATTTAAGGAAGGAGGGATTTCCTTATTTCAATAGTGGTGCTCTTCCAAAAGAAATCAATGAGGGTGGACAATGAGGCCAATTAAAAACCTTCCCTTGACACTTTTTTTGCCTGCATGCAAGTCAGATTGACAGAAAGTTTTGGAACACGTGTGCGCGCACAAACATTACTATGCACACACCGTATATATCTTCACATGAAAAGTGAGGCCTTCTTTTAAGTGGAGTTGGAGGACTTGTAACGTGCGTAAATCTCTCTCTCTCTCATTCCCTCTCTTTCTGGTTGGTCTCCCACCGTCCCTGTGAGGGGGTGAAGTCAGACATCTTGTGAGTCCAACGGGTCACTTCCAACCCAGCAGGAAAGGCCTGGCTCTGGCGTTCTGCTCCATTTTCCTCCATTTTTCCCCCCTAATGGAATATGCCAAATGCACAAAAGGCAGAATCCCCTGGAGGAGTAACGGAAAGCTTGGCTGGAGAATAACAAAGGTAAGGCCGTGACGTCAGCCACCATCGGACATGCCAAATGCCCCTGTGGCGGGGGCAGAGACATGGCGGCTTTTCCACGTGAAATACACTGTCCGAAAGCATCACACACAGCATAGCGAATATGACACAGCCCTTTCTGCTGTTTGTGCTTAGAACCATGTTGTTCTCAATTTGACAGAGGTCTTCATAAAAATGCATTACATTGTAATAAAACGTACTCTTATTTTAAAATCTCCTCTACATATTTAAAATGTTTCCGCAAACAATTGCGTCCGACCACAACATTCAATAACCCAGACTGAGAAAAAGAAAAACCATTCCATCACTGTTGTGTGTCAAGTCCAATATAAGTCTTAGTATTTACACAAATAAAAGTATTCTGATGAACAATACGATTTTGTGTGTACAGTCATGGTTCTGGTTTCTCAATTCGCTTGAGCTGACTGTATTACATTTTAAATCATAACTGTTTCAGTAGAGGTGACAGGAATATTGGAGGCAATGTGGTGGCACATCCATGGAAAGCAATTTGCCTGTATGATTAGGAAAGCAGCAAGCGGCAGCCATTAGCCTGGATGTTTGTGTGGTCACTGTTTGTGCATGTTTCAGCTGACAGATTCAAATCATTTCATGGTGGTCACTCTCTGGGAAAGAAACTCAATTTTTCTTGATTTTTTCCCCTCTTCTTCTTCTTCTTTTAAATATGCAAAACACAAAACACGGCTGTACTGAAAGGTAAGATTCCCCTCACAGTCAGTCTGCTCAAACACCTGGCAAACAGTAACCTGAGAATGTAAAATTATGCATTCAACAGCGTGGTTATTAATTACTCCCAGACCACATGCTTACACACAGAAAATACATCTGGCCTTTGGTGAAAGGTGAAATTCAATCTCAGAACTGCTCTTCCATTAGGGCAACCAGTTCTTAGCCCTGGGTTTGTTTTTCACCACGTCTATGAAGATTTGCCAGAATGAATGAACAGTGTCTTGGCTTAAACATCACTCTTCTGATGAATTGGAAATCATTTTTCTTTTCTTTTTTGTCATATACATACTGTACATATTTTAACATCTCATCAGAGCAGATGGCACTTTTCCTACAGCGATCAATTCTACTCAGGCATCCTTAATGCAGAATTTCTGAAACATGATCCTTTGGCATGCTGTACAAGATGTTTCATGCACAATGTTGTGCTTTATCTAATATATCGCAATATTGGGCTTCTTACAGCTGCTAGGGAGTGTTGTATCTGATTGTCTTGGCCAAACATTGTATTTCTGTTTTAAAGCTGTTAATGTACACAATTACATATTGCTCAACAAATTTAGCAAGGTAGCTCAGCAAAGGTGGCAGCCAACCACAGTGCACAACAGTGCACCTACACTAGCCATACTAACTAACAGACACACAACAACAACACAACTGTGTTCAGATTAGATCTCTGTCATATGTTTTGGTAACACTTAAGTTTGTGTGCTGCAAAAATGTAGCTTAAGTCAAGATTGACTTTGTCACCAAAACTGGTCACTTATCCAGCTTCCCAGGTATACTATGTCTGACAAAGCCACCAGGATGGCAGGCAGTAGTGGTTGCCAAGATCAACCTGTCTGAAACCACAGACATTGTAATGAGCAACGCAGCACATGTGCAAACCATATATAATGGTACAATGACAAGGAATAAACTGATAACTAATGATTATAAACTACTTATCAATGTGTTTATAAGCAGCTTTTGTTATTGGTTCCTGCAAACACATACACAAGCAAACATTTACAATTCTATTCACAGACATGCACAAATGAATACACATGGTTACACACACAACACACACACACACACACACACAGTTTGGCCACTCCATCAAACCAAGCAATGAAATTCTCAGGGATTATTGTGAAAAGAGTGGCTAGCTGTAACGGCCCATCCATTGGTTTGGTAAGCGCACAGTAATGAATGAGGTGTATGCTAAGCGCATCACTAGCACTGGCAGTTGTTCAAGGGCAAGGCCGGCTGTTTTTGATCCAGCAATGATCCACTGCAGGTGTTGCTTGATGAGGTCTTCATCTGGCAGTTATTACGCCACTCTGTCAATCACACTCAGATGACTGGCTTGTTCTATTCTCGGCTTTCATATATTTAGAACTGTGAATAAGTCCCCATTGTTTATATAAACATACAGAATGAAATAATGCATATGGGACAGTACCCTTTCAAATGAAATGTCTGTTTACACAACGTTTCATATTAAATAATGACCCTTTTTTACAATATGGGCAGAGCCTTCAGGGTTTTCTTGGGCTGACTATATTCAGCTTAATGATTTAATTGTTTGTTTAAGTGCCATAGTTCATATTGTGCAGTATTTTATGAAGATCATATATTTATTCTACTGCTATAAAATACTTATGTGTTATTTGCAGCTCTTTACGTTGTCATTAGAACACAACATCCATATTAATAGCTAATTTACCAATTGCTGAATCAATATACCCATTTGAAATAGGGTGCTACTCTAATATGATGTTCTTGGGGTGAGAGTTATACAACTGTGTTTTTCTGTCCAGATTCAGGTGGAGTGATTTCTCTGAGTTATGGAGTGCAGTTTTTAAAAAACATTCCCAGAATTCTGAACAAATTCTTATCCCATTATGAGGGTACATTTTTATCTTACGCATTCAGCAGGTACCAAAAGCAACGTGTATCTCTTTTTTTATAAACACAGTATCCATTTACACAGCTCAATAGTTACTGAAGCAATGCTGATGAAGTGCCTTAGTCAGGGATGACAGGAACGATGCCCTCCCTGGGAGGGTAACCTGAGGCCTGCCATTTTTAGGCCCAGTTCCCCTGCTCTCTCTGTTTTTACCGCTCACAGGCCTGGATTAACCCATTCTGTTGCCCAGGGCTATCAACATTGTGCATCCCACATTCTTCACACACCACTTTTGCCCAGTGGAACCCACTAAGATCCATCATGCTCTCTGCAGACCATACAAATATACTAAAACAGCAGTGATCTCCACACCCAGGGAAACGCAGGCTAGCCTTAAATATACACAACTCAGAGACACAAATATAACGGTCATCCAAAAGGGTACTCAGAAGCAGCATTCTAATTATGCCTTATCTATTTTAAATTCAATACAAAAAGGAAATTAAACCAAAAAGCTATCACATTTTCCAGTGATAAGAAAATGCAGAGGACTATCATAATTAGACAAAGGCATATATCTCAGCACTATTAGAAGGCACTAGAGCACTGGGAAATGGCTTTAAAGAACACTGTTTGGGAAATTTCATGATCTGGTTAATAAATGCTATAGTCACTAACCCAGACTAAAAGTGGTAGTTGAACTAATCTGATTTATGAAGCAAACAAATTGGCTAGATGGCGACTGTTATTATGCATAAATGTATTAATCCTTTGTTATACTTATGGCCTCACACAGGTAAAAGGGAAAAGAAACCTGATCTCATAAATGGATACACACCTGTTCACTTTGAAAGCATCCAGAAGGCAATATCAGAATTTTGTGATTTAGCCTTAATAATTCCCTATTCTCTCACTGTATCTCATTCACTCTGTTAGTTCAGTGCCAGAGATGACACACCGAAAGGTCTTGTTCGTAATTATTTGCCTTTGCTCACATCTGGGATGTAGAACGGCGAATGGAGCGCGTGAAGAACACATGTAAGACGACAAGGGCTGGCACCAGCCTGTCTCGCTTCCTGGTTTCTACCTTTTCGTGCATTTGCAGAAAAGGTACAAATGGCGGGTTCTGTTCATGAAAGAATGACTCATAATGCATATGTGATTAGGTGAGAGTCCTCACCTTCCACTGAGCTCATAACGGGCCTGCAAGCTTTGCCTCTACAGCAGCTTCTGAATTTTTCCATGGAGGATGTGGAACCATGTGCCTCCGCTCCAGTAGGGAATGATGGCTTTCCTGAAGATGTGAAGAAATTAGGGAGGGAGGAAGGGAGGGAGCATGGGGGGGAGGGGGATAAAGGACCAAAGAAAACAGAATTGATATAAGAAGGAAAGATTAAGAAAGGAAAAAAAAATAAGTTTGAAAAAAATAAAAATAACTCGAGCCAACCAGACAAAAAGACAAAGAGAAGGAGCCAAAGGTCTTAGACAATCAGAATGTATCACACAAAATGGCTCATGTTAAACTAAAGCTGACATAAATCTCCTGCCTTTAGTCAGATTTTAGGGGGGGAAGAAAGAAAGGGAGAAAAGTTTGAAGATAAATGATTTAAGAGACAGCACTCCATTTTTAACATGGCAATAGAGCTTTGGCGAAACGCCATGTGTCATTCTCATCAAGGTGCCTTCTAAGTGAGAAAGTTTCATTTAAGCAAAAAAATGTGTCTTTAATGTGTCCCTCTCTCTGCCTGCAATCATTACATCTGCCTCACATCTCTCATTAAAACAAGCTTTTCAAAGCGTTTTGTTTTATTCTTTTAAAAAATATATGTTTTAAGGGATATGAGAGATATAGGGACCATGCTATATAATAATTAATGAACACATCTAGGAAAATGCGTGTGTGTGTGTGAGTTTTGTCAGTGAGTGTTTGTCTGTGTGTGTGTGTGTGTGTGTGTGTGTGTGTGTGTGTGTGTGTGTGTGTGTGTGTGTGTGTGTGTGTGTGTGTGTGTGTGTGTGTGGTGGGGACTATGCCTGAGCTTCATTTAACTTGCAGACCTATTAATGATAATTTATGAAAATCCTCTGAATTTGTTGCAGATTAATCACCTGTAATCTACAAACATTACTTGTCATTCTTGTGGCCACAAGTCGTGCTGAAATGCAAGGTTTTCTGGATGAATCTGGCTGCTTGTTTCCATAAATCACGTCCAACCGCTGGTGAAATGTGCGCTGGCACCATTACTCAGGATGGTGGATAGCTCAGACAGTCTCTCTCAACATACAGCTCCCCTTCAAATGTGCCAACGCATAGTGATCATTCTCTCCTGCCCCTCTTCTAAACGTTCAATCTGATGATAAAACTGAGAGCACACAGAATTAAATCATAACAGCCTTCTGCATTATAATATTCACATGAGATATGTTTTTGCCTGCATGTAGTGTTATTGTGAACTGTGTAAAGAACAGCATGATACACAACATGAACACAGGCATTTGGGCCCTCAGAAATCTTCTTCCATGAGTCAATACAGCTTTCAAATCCTGCAAAACAAAAATGAGGCTGCAGGTGACATGATAATGAGGATGACAATGACAATGATGATGATGATGATGACTATTATTATTATTATTATTATTATTATTATTAACAATGCCATAATTCTGCATGAGTGTGGCATGTGCTTCCAGCTGAATTTCTTCATAGCTGATGGTTCCTGATACGCTGTTTACATGTTTTAACATTGAGAAAATGTTATGGTGTTCCTCACTATAATGAATGCTGACAGGGTAAAACAGGGATTGTGCTGGACTCTTTTTTGGAGAAGATGAATTCGCTAATTAAAGTGGATTATCACCCTGTCCACTACAGAGGGCCTGGAGTGCTCCAGTCCAATAGGTTTTTATAGGTGTTCATTAAATATCTGGACCGGGCCGGGGACCATTTCATTTAGAGCGGTAAATTCACTCATTTGGATCATGAAGAGATCATTTGCGGGTGAAATAGACACTCCCTTACAGAAAAAAAAAGAAAAAAATGCTTTTTATCATACGTAGTCCAGAAACTAGTTATATGAGACGCATCTGTTTGTACAATTATTACTTACCCTTGTACTGATTTTCTCTATGTCACATTTTACCCTCATAACCTAACAAAGCAAACAAACAACAACAACAAAAAACCTGTCATGCGGTGGCTCTAAACAATGTATGAGCGAATGTTTGGAAGAGGAATCCATCAGCGATCAGAGGGAAAAGATGCCCTGGACTCTGTGTTTCTCCAGACAGTGTTTCCCCATCGCATTACCTGCAGTCACAGAGCCTGGACCCTAAATCACCCGTCTGCGCACTGGCAATCTGCTCTTCTTAAATCTTAATTTCTCACTGACTGGAATTAATTTACAACGCCATATTTCTGCGGAGACGTGGATCTATATGCCCATTATATCCCCAGCGCTTCCCGCCGTTGATAATGAATATTTCATTATCATTATTATTTTCCATCTCTAACTGCAAAGAGAGTTCACTTTACCGTTTGATGAAATCTGCAGTGTATTTCTCCATTTGAGACTTTCTGTAATGCGCAGCAAAGACAGCCACATAGGAATAATGAAACATAATCGACTTATAGTCAAAATAAAAGACATTATAATAAGGCATACTCAATAGCTTAAATAAAAAAAAAAGTCTTATTTATGGATTTCATAACTAAAGCAGTGTTGGGGCATAGAAAAAAGCTATTATTCTGGCTATCATAGAATGTGTATTCATCTTTTTTATTGACACAACACAGTACTGACCATACAAAATTATGAATCGTGTAATGACTAAGCTTGAAAGTCAACTATAAACAAAAAATATTGGTATTGTTACTCAATATTTTTTTTTTGTTGTTGTTGCTTTACTGTAGAAAGTATGAAGTAGAAATATGAAATGCCACTTGGGTGAAACCCAGTGGTTGACCACACTAGAAAACTGAGATTATTTCCTTATTTTTCTGTGTCAAAACACTGGATGCAAATCAAAGGAATCTCATTGCAGGGTTTAAGGAGTCTGAGGGGGAGAATTCCTCTGTAAAAGTTTGTCTTGTGAGGAAAGTCTCGGAGAGAGCACTATCTTGGCATATCAACAGAATTTGTTTTCTCACAGTGAGGGCTGGAGCCAGTGGTGCCTACACTAGAATAATCCATTCCACCAGAGTATCAGATAAAGCAGGAACAATCAGTCACTCTTTTTTGATACTATCTCTTTAATTCCACCCTTTTTTTTTTTGTTTTTGCTTTTTTTAGCAACTGTGTTTTAGGTTTCTCTCTGCTGCCTGTCCACAGACGCATTGTGTGTTTTCCATTGGTATCGCAGTGGCACCAGATATAGGCTAAAAAAGTGGAAAAAAGAAAGAGCTTCATCTATGGGGAACCTAAACAGTGCTGTGCATTTGGGGGAAATGGTCAGAGAGCATGCTGTTTGTGCTTTCGATTATGGGGAAAGAACCGTATGGAGACGTCCGTTTCTGGATAATGGCTGCCATTTACTTTTTCTCTTCATCTTCTGAATAATGTTTTCTTTTTTTTTTTTTTTTTTTTTTTTTCAAAATATATGATCAGCAGGTGATTATGATCTGTCCTGATAATACAGGATAATCATTGTATTCTTAAAAATAGTAATGAATTTTCTGTATTGATCAGTGGGTTACTATGTTTGATTGAGAATAAATATGACAAATTTATCACACTGCACATTTTTCAACTGCAGCTAACAGTTCCTTGGTATGCTAATGGAGAGGAAATCTTTCACATCTCGGGATAAACACGTGTTATTTCAATTTACATTTTAATTTGACAAGACAGCTAGAATATTTGCCCTCACATGCTTCCAGGACGTTTTTCATTTGTTGGTGAATTTTAAAGAACTGCAATCAGCATATTTTTACCATTAAATGTATATTCATTGATGTGTCTGCAAACAAGGACATGTGATGTGTAAATGCAAATGAACCATATTAAATCTAAATGCAAAATGAAGGGATCTGGAAAGGTCAAAGATATGACTGAAAGGGCACATGTGAACCTAGTCCCATGTGGTCAATCACAAATGCACATACATACTTACTGACCTGTCAGTCATTGCACTTATCCACTGATGGTTAGCCTAGCCTGTAATCAGTGAGCATTTCTACCCTCTGAACTTGTTTATGCACAACTGAGTCTGGCAAATGAATTATGGTTATTTTTACATTTTGAAGAAAGTATAGAATAAAAAAGTACTACTTTATGACCTCAAGTAAAATTTATTCATTAATGCATTTTTTATTATATATTTATTTTGATAGTGGTTCTTTTTAATGTTTTATTAGCAATTGACAATCTATTTTAGTTCATGGTATAATATTTTTTGATATTTTCAATAGTTTTTTTTCCCTTCAAACAAGTTTTTTTCACAGAAAGAAAAGGTTAATTCCCTGAATATTTGAATTTTTAAACACACTGTTCCTTATATTGTAGTCTTTATTATTTATGTGCCAGAAATAATGTTTTCAGAAATGCATCTCAATTAAAAAATAATGTTAAAACGGCAACTTTATTCATTGATTTGCTTAGCAACGTATGCCATTGGAATTCATCCAAGCTGATACACATCATGTGTACCTGTATTCGATTCTGTTTGAGCAAGCTCTCAGTTTGGAATCCTTTTGCAGGGATTTTTGCACTGCGTGTGTTTTTCCCAGGCTGTGCTGTCTATGTCAGATTTTCAGATTTATATCTCAATGCAGCATCGCGCAGAGAGCCGTGTCAAAGTGGGAGGGCGTTAGCGGCCTTGGCGCCCACCCCCCACCTTTCCATTTAGCATACATCATGTTACATCATTGCCATGATAAAGATGCAGCAGCAAAGCCAGCACAAATAGAGTAATCCCTCCCTTCCCTGTCAGACTAAAGATCTCCCCTGTGCCACTCCTACACCATGGGAAATAAGTCCCCACACCACAGCTTTTGACTGCATTACTTTTTGTAGCGTTCTTTGTTTTCCACCTCCCGTGAAACATGATTACATTCCCCATCCTGGTCTGAATCTCTGACATTATGGGTTCCATTAAATGGCTGGTAGAGAAGCCTGAGTACATAGTGTGAACAGGCCCTTAATGATACGTGGCAAGGCTGTCCAAGGAAAATCCTGCATGCCCTCACCTTTCCGTCACTGGCTGCCCCGGAGCATGCTGGGTAACGCAGCAGTGTTTAAATAGGGATTAGAGGACATATCCAAATGGGAGCACAGGGAAGCTGCAGTGGCGAGCTCAGGACTGTCTGATAAAGCCCAGTAAACAGGCTTTGGATAAGGCCTTTTGGTGGCAGCCGGGCATGAACATCCAAAGCACTAGCATACAGAGGCAATGGACCAGCATTTCTTAAGGATTCTCTTTGAAGCTGATATCTGGGGCACAGATGCTAACCAGTGGACTGTACTGTATGTATGCATGATTGTGTGTGTGTGTGTGTGTGTGTGTGTGTGTGTGTGTGTGTGTGTGTGTGTGTGTGTGTGTGTGTGTGTGTGTGTGTGTGTGTGTGTGTGTGTGTGTGTGTGATATTCTGTAACATATACACATGTTACCATGAAAGAATACTGGCCGCCCCCTACCCCAGAAAAACAAGAATACATGAAAGAGCAGCATAATATAAAAGACAAAGGATGTAGTTTTTCAATCAGTAATTGGCATATAATGTAAGTGAAACTGTCCTTGCCTTATATTTCTGTTTTCATTTTCAGACTGCTCATGTCATTACTTTTAATATCATTGCTTAGGGCACAGATGCATCAAAAAGCAAAAAAAAAAAAAAACAAACAAAAAACGAAAAAAAACGAAACTAAAGGTTAATGACACATTCACTGCAGCTCCTATACCTCACATTAACAAATATAATGAAATGAACATTTGGTTTTGATAGCTGTCCAAAGAGACATTTGATTTCTTGCACAGCGTAGCTCAGTGCCTGAAAAGGCTGCAGTTACATACATTACAAAGAAGCAGATGTTGAACTCGACCCTGGCATTTATTTTACATCTGTGCTGCGAATGCAAATGCAGACTTCAGATTGACAGTTTGTCAGGCACATATGTGAAAAGATCTCTCTTTACTGCATTCTCGCTATGAGACGGGACTGCGCTGTCTGCAAAACAGATGCTGCTGCTTCTCTAGCCTCGCCCCTCATTCATAATAGCCAGGAATGGCTTGCAAGGATCAATAGTTTCCAACAGAAAAAAAAAAAATTAAGTACTTCACAACTCTACATTGAGTATAAGTAATTTTCATGCTTTGCATTATATAGATGTGGTCATTCTACTTGTAAACCACTGGAAAATATGTTTTAATTGCATTGCATCATCGTCAACAGTGCATTTCATTATCGTTGATTATGGTCGTATGGTTATGCTGATTTACTTTAGTTCCTTATAAGCCATCCATCTTCCATTCTACTTTTATTATCTATGTACTGCCTGGCTTTATTACCCTGTTTCAGATATAATACCAGTGTCATCATCATCTTCTCCAAAACAGAGGGAAAGAAGGGGGTCACACCCACCACCCCCCAAACCACTCCCCAAAACTGATTAAAATGCACAATCCGTCCGTGACCGTGATCAGAAATGAGTAATATTTTTAAATCCGGAATGGACTTCCTGTTAACGCTGAGCTACTCGGCTCTGATCAGCAATGTCCCAAGCACACTCCAAGCTCCATCAGCGGTGCTGGTATCAGAACACAGAACACAGAACACAGAGAACACAGAACACAGAACACAGAACACAGAACACAGAACACAGAGCACAGAACACAGAACACAGAACACAGAACACAGAGCACAGGACACAGGACACAGGACACAGGACACAGAACACAGAACACAGAACACAGAGCACAGAGCACAGAACACAGAACACAGAACACAGAGCACAGAACACAGAGCACAGGAACACAGAACACAGAACACAGAACACAGAGCACAGAACACAGAACACAGAACACAGAACACAGAACACAGAACACACAGGCCCTGGGAAATGCCAAGCCTCCACCCTCGCAGTGACTCACGCTCACAAGTCTTGTAGACCAGGCTATGGAAGTTGCCTTCACAAGACCCATCAATCCCTTCAAATTCTATCAACGGAAGGCTGAGTAAGACTGGTAAGAGTGAGAGGCTACTTTGTGGAACCATAAATCATAGTTCTTTGGTATAGGAGCAGCACATGGAGCAAGACAAGCTCCAACTGATCCCAGCAGAGTTTCCTCTGTATAAGCACACAGCTGCCGGACTCCATCCACCTATTTCACACCGGACAGCGAATACCAATCCTGCTAACGGCTCCGCTGGCCTCTCATTACTGCCTTAGGCCTCAGACAAAAGTGCTGAACCTCAACCCGTACGACATGAGCATATTATCACAAGTAAAAATGTTTTACAGCACTGACTACGCCTACACATACAAATATAGATGTGTTGTTTTGCCCTTCACAGATCTGATGCCATTTCTAAAAACAACTTCTGCATTTACATTTTCAGTCATTCTGTCACATTGAGAAATTACTTATTTCTCTAAATTGGGGTCTGTATTTGATCAACTTTAAATACAATGGTAAACTGGCAGGAGGAATTTCCTCATTCTTCTTCTGTGGTGTGTAACTGAGAGGAGCAGAATCACATGTGACAGCTGGGATGCTACAGGGAGACAGTAAGCTGGTTTTTATGTGTTGCTATGATTATCACAGGATTTTGTTTCACTTTATGCTTTTAAGCCTGTTGGTTTTTTATAGGAACAATAAAACATATAAAACAAAATTTTATATTACTTCCATGGTGCATGAACCATGACCAAATCCCATAAATTCACTGTAATTTGAAAAGTTATAAACAGTGGAGTACAAATGGATCTCTTTTAGGACGAAACAATATTTTTTCTTCAGAACTCTCATGAAAGTGTTTTTATCCTACAGAGAGTGTTTCTTGAGTGAACTTTACAGAGGTCTGTTGTATTGACATGATAAAGTAAAAAATATATTGTTTCAGAATCATTTGTATTAGATTTTTGTCATTACTCATATTAATAAATAAAATGGTGAAATAAATGAATGAAAGAATAGAGTAAATCATGCATGCGATGCTCTGGCAGGCTGCAGGTGGGGATGACTGTTATGAATGAAGTCTGTCCCACCTGTCTGCTGTTTCCTGGGTCAGATGAAGAGTCACCTGCCAGTCCGGCCTACCTTTTGATGGAGCGGCTGCCGTCCGCAGGTCCTTGAGCAATCCGCTCCGCCTGACGTATGAAAGAGGACGCGGTGATGTATGAGCGGCACGCTGCCGGACCGCTTCACATGCGGGGACGCCATGATTTAAGATCAACAACAACCGGGCCGGTTACCGCGGGGGCATGTTTCCGGACACACCGTGATTGGAGTGGTATAAGAAATGACTGTCGGGAGGCGTCTAATGAAATGATGGGGGTGGTTATGAGGAAATCACATGATGATAGATATGAATGGAAGTGTTGCCTGGAGACCAGGATCCGGGACTGACAAGTAAAAGGTTACAGCCCTGGTGTGACTGAGGGCAAGATGATCAGTCTGAACTGCTTCACTAAACGCTCACTGGATGGTAGCAGACATTACATACAGTTCAGCCTGCTTTAAAAAATCTTGGGCCTTCTGCAAGGAAATACGTTTTGGCATGGCGTTGCACTGCAAATTTCCTCCTGGTCCTCTTTTTGTATTTCTGTCAGGGAACTTATTCGATCACTTCAATTCATTATTCATTAAATTGTTATTCAGTAGGAAAGTACCGCTTTTTCTTTCTTTTATTCCTCCAGTGAATTAGGAAAGAAAGAAAAAAGGCTGCTTTTGAGGAACTGTTGCCATTTTTGAGGTCTCTTTTCTGGCCGTATTAGAGGGCATTTTTGAGTAGGCTCTCTGAATGGCTGGAAAACAGTGTCCTTGGAACACTATGGTTAGCTTAATGACTGGCGTTTAGTTCAGTTACAGTCTAACAAATCTGAGTTAGACATACCTGAGATTATTCCAGATCATGAATCATAACTTGTTATGTCTTGCCAGAACATAAAAGCATGTAATTATGTGTTGTTTGTTGAAAAAACAATTAAGCTTTTAATTATGTTACAATAATTCCATGTTCAGAAGAGCTTTACTGCTGCCTACCTCTACTGCTAAAATAAGAGTCCTGCTTAAAACCCAGCCAATATGTTTGTTTATGTCTAAACTTTCATTTTGTTATGCCTAATATCTCAGTTTAACGATACAGTTTTCTGAAATGTTTAATCTTGCTGTGTGTGGGGATCTGTTCTCTGTAAACTCTGTTGCTTTGCCATCAGAACTAGTAGGAAAGTAATTAATTTTCAATGAGATTTGCAATTGCAACATCTTAGCATCAGCTGCATGAAGGATACTGAGCTCTTTTGTCAGCCCTCCTGATCTAGCAGATCTCCATTAAGACGCAATCCTGAAGCTCCATTAGTGCAAATCTGCGATATGAGAATTATCTGGGCATTAAATTTGTCACAAGGTCCCAATATTTCTCATACCAGAGAGGATTTTGGGGAGCGGTTTTGTGAGAGATCAGATGAACTCAATGAAGAGTTTAATTGCAAAGCCTCCGGACCATAAAAGCATAAAGCTTAGTGGCAGAGTTAATCGGAGGTGTCAGTATATTTGTCCTGTGTCCGCTGGCCTTGCCTCATCCAAGCCCTTTCCTTCCCCTGGACCGCTGCTTAAATATTGTAACCACAGAGGCTGAGAGTCATTAGCCTGGCTTTGACGTCCTCAGGATCAATGTTGGCACCTTGATAACTTCCACCCAGACTCCAGCCATCAATCAATTCCTCATCTTCTTGCTGTGTGTTCAAAGTGGCGGAGAGCGACGCTTCCGTTTGATGGAGATGGGTGATTTTCTTCAAAGACGGACATGCTGCATCAGAATTTGAAAATTGAACTGAATACCAAATCATTCTTTTTAACCCACCCACCCCCACCCCACCCCACCATCACGCACACTCCCAGACTCTCAGCCTCTCAAACACATAGACGTGTGCACCTCCTCAATTATTATTTTTTAATTCATTCCATGTTTGGATTTCAACTGATGTCATAATCATAAGAAATCCCTGCTAGACAATCCATTGCAGCAAGAAGCTCCCTTTGTGCAAAAGCATGACTGTCTGTCAATATTTTTCCAATGGGGGTATGTCATATATGAATGTAGGGAATCTTCTGATGCTGAAAGCACAGACTTCATGAAGGGAAAACTGCTCTCACGGAGGATTATGGGAAACCAGCCATTTATGTAACAAACAGAAAAGAAGTTTAACTCTCCAGGACACTCCGGCCATTTTTTTCTTCCTGTCAACAGGTGGTTTCAGACAGGGAAGATCTTAAATCCAGTTTACAACCTCTCTCATGTGGTAGTCTGAAATACTCAGCGCGGAAACCGCATCCGGTGGAAATCCACCTGTCAGCTCTCTGCCTCGATCTCTGGGAGATTAGCACCAGGTTTGTGCACTTTTTAAAGTGCATTTCCTCCCCCCTCTGACTCCATGGTCACTCCCCTGGGCCTCCCATCTTACGAGACACCTGGAAGTGCCATAGCGGGGGCTGTTGACCTATCTGGAGCTTATCTCTGTGTTGGTACTGCATGGGTTTTTCACTGTCTGTTACTCCATGGGCAAATTCAAATAATATACTATTTTATATTTTATAGAATATTAAAATTGAAATACACTACTTCCTCATAATTTACACGCTTTCCCCTTCCCCAAAAACAAAATATAAAGGAATCTGTCCTTATAATATTTTAATTGATATTTACAGTATAACCACACAACCAGGACGCGTAAAAGAAGCAATATGATTTAATAATAATTCTTATGAATCAGATAGATAAATATGTGAGGTGCACACACAGGCTGTCATATTGGGGCTGGTTGGGAGGTTGGCAGTTGTTGGATGCGGTGGTCCGATGGGGATGTGAGCAAGTGAATGAGCGGGGCTATTTTCAGCATGCCTGTGGAGAGGCGTGGGAGGAGCCGCACGGGAGGAGGCATGGGAGGAGGCCAAGGAGGAGGCGCGGGAGGAGGCCAGGGCGGGTCACATCAGCCATGAATATGGACAGATGCCTGACAGCAGAGGAACCCTGGCAAGGAGACATTCCTGTCAGAGCTTCAGCAGAGTGAAAGTGTCATCCTGACAGAGTTCAGTCCCATGCAAAAAAATTAAAAAAAAATGACTCTTCAAGAGCTTCATCCTGATTTCTCTGTGTTACACTGTCCTCCCTAAATCATCAGAGTGGGCTGTTTGAGTGAGATCACAGAACCCACCCGCCCCCTACCCAGCTGCCACAACCACCCAACCCCCCAACCGCTTTTCTTTTCCCATCACTGCAGATTCATCTGCATTTAAAAAAAAAAATTCCTCCTTGAGTGAAATGAATGGAGAGATGAATAACGGGGGAATGATGCCGGCACTGTCGCAGGACGCCTCTAGAAATGGTCTTAAAATAATGAAGCAGGGTGAGAGCCGGCTCATCCAAATAAGTCATCTGCAAATTTGCATACCACTGAATAAAAGTTCACCCCCCGCACTCACTTCCGCCAACCAGTAATTACGACAGGAACGCCAATAGTCTAAATAACAGAGAACAAGGAAAATGTCAGAGCTATTGTGTGGGAAAGTGATGTATGTGTGTGTCACGTTTCATCTCAAAACGGAGAAAAAAAAACAGTAATTATGAAAGGCAGCTTGAGATCGGTATGGCTTTCTGCTCCATTGTTTATGAATTCAGAACTGTCACTCAGCAATGAGCCTTTGTTTTGCCAGGTCTTTCTATTTTACATTTGTCACAACAAGCCTCGTGATCTTATATGCATACAGTACTGCATGAAAGAGAAATATGAATTTGTTTTAAATATTGATATCAGATGTCCTTAGAACTAACACATAATAGCTAAATCAGAAAAGAGCTACTTTGCCATTTTCAATAACGTAGAAACATATCATGGCAAACAGAGGCCATTCAGCTCAGCTAGTGTCTCAGTTTATCAACAACCTACAGAGTATCCAGCACTGCATCAAACCTGGACTTGAGCACTCCAGGGCTCTCAGCCTCTAGTACTTGACATGGCATGCCATGCCTACCATACATTTACTCAGTGCTGACAAAGTCATTGTATAACTTTAATATACTGTCCTTTAATTTAAATAGTGTTTTTCTTGTGATATATCCTTGCATCTTATTGTTGTTTATTGTAAGACCCTAATAAACATTGGTCTGGTATTACTCTCGTGTCTTTTTCAAATTGATCATATTGTAATCTTGCCTCTAACACAAAATATGTGTCTTAGATTTTTTATTTCCCACGAGCAGAACTATCCGTTTATATACTGTATGACATTGTTTTCAGCCCACTCCTGGATTCAGCTAGAGTCCTGCTGAGAGAATCTGATGTTTTATGTGTGGTAATCAGGGGTGAAAGTACGCTGGTGTGGTCCGGTACTGCGTACCACTAAAAGATTAAGACCGAAGATTTCACTCAGCAGTACATTAGTGCGCATGCGCGTCTACTTCCGAAAGTACCGGCAAGAATTTAAAACTACTTTCACCCCTTGTGGTAATTACAACTTAGTAGCATGTACATAGGTTTCTATAACACAATTGGATGTGCCTTTTGTGTATGGTATTTTCAACTTAATAACACATGCATAGGCTTCTATAACACAATTGGGTGTGACAATGGATTGGATGGCTGAAACAGGAAGTGGCGGTGAAGGCAAATTTAGAGTGTGCTACAGTGGGCAGGTTGGAGAGACTGACTACAACACAAACATCTGACAAGGAAACATGAAGCGAGGATGTCCCAGCAGACCAAACACGGCACAACAGGCAGCAACAGGCCACCCTGGCCAGAGGAGCGACTTTGCTGTAGTTGTTTGTCTTTAACTTTGGCCAGCCACTCTGAAAGGACACAATTTAAAACCAGTGGGGACAGACATACAAAGTGAATAACTGTATCTGAGGACACCTGCGGGGGCATTAATCTTTTACTAGAGCTGGTGATTCATTGCTGGAAGTGGCTGTTTTTGCTCAAAAAATGATAGACCTTAAATCTTCTTGCCTTAATGGTTCTTGTAAAAAAAAATTGGGGCTGCAATATTTCCAAATGAGAGGTGAACCACCCCAGAACCACTCTTTCCTGAGCTTGTTTGTTTGTTTGTTGTCATATGTCAAAACATGTAGGTCATATGGTCTTAAGCCATGTTTGTTCTGATAGAAGACTGCCAAAGGAATCCTTCTACCTGTTATAATAATGCACAGATATACCACATGGAATCATGTTTTCATACATTGCATATTTAATCCACAACTACTAATTAAATGTGGCTCAGTTTAAGATAGAATTGTATAACTGAATAATTATATATGTGGCTGAATTTAAGACAGAACTGTGGATGATTTGTTAAAATGTTGAAATACTTGGACTTATTAATTCAGGGAGAGAAAAAAAAAAAAAGAATCCGTGTTGGTAATAAGCCGCACTAGTAAAAATTAATTGCATGGGGAGCGATTTGCATGGGTCAGTAGAAGGGAATCTATGCTGCTCTCTCTCTTCTTACTACTCGCACAACCATGCCCCATTACTTCTGCTCTCTCAGGGCTGGGGAATGAAATTTTAGGGAGATTACACAGATCCTAGCTGCCTCAGGCAGATGGGGACGGGGGTGGGTGGGGGTGAGTGGGGGTGGGGGTGGGGGCTACAGAAGCATGCTGTGTGAATGTAAGCATTCCTCCTTTGTGACAAATCCATCGCCTGGAATAAATATCCTGCCAGTCTACATTTGTGGAGGTCCCCCCGGAGCAGGTCAACACGAGCTTCATGCATTACGGTCTCTTTAGTCATCCATTAAAGATCAAAGACCACCAATGACAATGGCAACAACAAAGAAGCTTGTCTGGTCTTTCACCTCAAGGCTTTAACAGAGAAAAAATACATAAATAAATGTAAAAAACCACATAGTTGCAAGATTCTCCTCCATCTCTTATTTGGTGTAATATGTGGTTTTATGTGGAGGTCTTCTAGCATACCTTTTGTACAGTGTACTCCTCCAGAGAGAGTTCATAGTTATGTTGAGATGAAATTTTTTTCTCTTTTTGTCCTCCTAAGGTCTCTCCAACATTTTGTGATAATGTCCAACACAGAGAAAGTACTGGAGGAATTCACATGAAAGCCCTGGTGTCACCCTGAGACCTCGCTGTCGCTTTGTGGTCAGCATCGCCAGCGTAAAAAGTCCATTCTCATTACTGACCTAATTATGTATCAATGGAAACCATTTCTATGAAGAGCAGAATGGAGAAAGACTGTGTAACATTTTCTATCCCTTTCATGTGCAAAAAAGCTGCCTGGCCTCCATATCTCTGTAAGTAGTCACTGACACTCATGTATCGATTGTTGGGGCTAAGTCTAATAGAAAAGAAAAGGAATTGCGGTGCATGCATTGATAACGCAGTACAAATCACCCGGCTGTTAAAGGTGTATTCAGCACAGTTACAGTAGCAAAGCTCCCAACTCTCCCAATTGATTAAGTCAGTGCTTTCTGCTGCTATGCAGTCCGCGGCCTGCAGAACATAAAAAGCCAAACCAATCATTCGAGCCACTCCAAAGACATCGGCTGATAACTTCGAACGCATCGACTTTGAAGTAACCAATTGCTCGGCCCCTGACAGGGGCAGATTTCAAAATGAATCAGTCTGCTCAGGAATCTCATCAGAGCTTTGTGCTTGTTTGGCAAATAGAAAATGAGGACTTCTTTGTTCATTAAAAAAGTTCAGACTTCAGAGATTGATTTGTCATTGTCCTGGCATTTTGTTTTTTATTTGCGGGCTCTCACACAGACGGTCTTGCCAGGCCTATGCCACACCCAGTCTGGGTTTGTCCTCTGATCCTGCTCTGCTCGCTCCCCTGGTGCTGCACCTAGCCTCACTCTCCACTCACTGAATTCAGTACATATGAGAATCACACACGATGCACTTTGTGTGTGTTTGTGTGTGTGTGTGTACATATGCAAATCTGAAAAGACAAAAACAAGTAAATATAGCAAAAGAAATGAAGAGACAGTCCTCTTTGTCTTCTTGCCCACATTAGAGAGATTCTGCTCCACACTGTGTTGATATTCTGTGTGAGCTGAGACATAAAGGAATGGCATGATAGCGTGTAGTGCACCATGTTAAGAGAGCCATAGTGTCCTTCCTCTCTCCTACTTCTGCTCAAACAGCACAACATGCAGAGCGACCTGCAAACTTTGCTGCTGAATGTGAGACATAGCTGTGCACCAGCAGTCAGATGTCTGACAAAAGCTAAGGTTTGAAAAGTAGAATGAGCAGGAGCAAGCTGGATGAGCAGGAGCTAGCTATATGAGCAGGAGCAAGCTGGATGAGCAGGAGCTAGCTATATGAGCAGGAGCAAGCTGGATGAGCAGGAGCTAGCTGGATGAGGGTGTCCCCGCTTCAGGCAAGGCATACTCTAGGCATAGTCACTAAAGCTACAGCAAAAGATGTCTCAGAAAATGCAAATACTGAGTTAAATTCTGGTTTAAATATGCATGTGCCTTCAAAGTATGTTTAATTGAATCCTTTGTTTAAAATGTTCAATTGGTTGTTAAAAAATGTTGGTTGTATAATCATTTTGAGGCTGCAAATAGAGGTTTAATTATTTTGTTAGATGTATGTCAGAATGATTTTTCCTCTCATTTGTGTGTGTGTGTGTGTGTGTGTGTGTGGGTATGTGTGTGTGTTTTATGGTTGTTTTTGGCAATGCATTTGGCATGTGCTGCCAGAATTTGACAGTTTGTATGTAAATGGGAAAGGTATAGATGTTTCCTCTGTTAGTCATGTGGTCCATTGTGCAGCCTGTGTGTGTGTGTGTGTGTGTGCATGTGTGTGTTGGGCAGATTGGTTAGCCGAGCCGTGTGTCGGCCCCACCTCTCGCTTCTAGTGCAATCTCACAAAAAGTGACAGGAGTACCCCTTCTGAGTGGAGCTGATGAAGAGAGGGGCCTGACGGCAGGATGATGCAATTTAAAACCAGTCAGACAATATCCCGCTACCACCACAATCAGCCTGCGAGCACTCCTTACAAATGCATGGAATAAACTAATACTATCAAAATACACCGCAATCGATTACGCCCCCGTGTCACTTACGCTCTCGGACCAGTTTCACTCTCTTTCTCACCCCACAAATTTTTAAAGGGCCTCTTGTGTGGAGAGCGCCTGCTATTGCCAGAGACATAGATGGTGTGTTTAAATGCTCGTTCACAGATGTGACCACCTCAGGAATCACAGTTTCTATTATTATGTTTTTTTACCTAGCTTTTACTTGTGGTTTCAAAATGAATGTGAATTATACCATTTTGAGTCTTATACTCGTTAGAAGTAATATTTGTAATTCATCACCATATTACTATAATTGTAAAAATGAATTCTTGACAATGTGAATTAATAATGAAATATATTGTGTAGAACTCTAAAATATGAGCCTGTGCTATTTGTTTAGCATCATGGCTACTCATAGCTCATGTAACTCATAGCTTTTGCGGAATTTGGACGGGGTCTGGAAGGGATTCCTCCCCAGACTCAGGGGTCAGTTTCGGACGTGTGATTGTCAACCGGCCTGAAAGTGTCTTTTGAGAGAAGTCAGAAATGACTCAGAAAAGAGAGATTTAGTACAGTTTAAAAGCTACCAGAAACCTTTTCAAAAGCTGTAGTGATTGCACGGTTGCAAGGGTCATAGAGTACAGCCGGGGAAAAGTTTCCTTCTTCTCCATCTTCTCTCTGATCTCTGTGATGAAGTTGAGGTAGACTCCGGTCTGATTTCGCTTCAGCTGGGGACATGGTGAAATGGTTTTAAAATTAATGCATCGCTTTAATGCCTTCTCTGGCGGCTCTCGTGGGATAGCGGCTCTGCCGAGAACAAAGCAAAGGAGTGCCTCTTTGATGTGGTAGCTTACACCCTCTTTAAAACTCATCGACAAGGAAATTAGCTCAGGTGAGCTAGCTAGTCCACCACTGCAGGGTTATTTGTGGCGCTTGTCATTGTATTGTCCGCCTGCGACGGATTCGCGGTAAGCAATTTCCCCAGTGATCGTTTTTAAAAGGGCATAGATGAATGACAGCTGCGATGCTCAGATATTCAGGAGGCATTTTTTCCTTCCGAAAATGAATGCGGTTAACAATTAACCAAATGTACAAGGGAAAAAATTGCTACAGTGAATGAAATCATTTTTTTTTTTCAAGTGTTTTCCTTAGTAATCTAACACATGCAAAAGAAAAAGGACAAAAGACAGAGAGGATGCGAGATGGCCTCAGATCTGGTTATGATCCCTTAATTCAGCAGGAAGAATGTAGTCCTGACTCATTTATTTTGTCCTTGGCTGTATTTGACGTTCACCACATAACTTCTTGAATCCATTGCAACACTTTGGTTTGAAAACAGTTGCAATAAAATTGTTTTTGCATGGTGGTTGATAGAATATTGGGAAAGTTAGATCTGTCAAGTCTGGGATGTACTGTATGCATAATTTGTTTTAGAATTATCCACTGAGATGGCAACAGAATTATATAATTCCTGCAAATATAAGACCTTTACTTACAACAACAGCTTCACAGGTTACGTTTTTGAAGGGAGACTGTTGCTGAGCTGTGTAAGCCAATTAAAACAGATGTAGATGAAACTGCAGCTTTTGGGCTTTTTGTTTTTTGAGGGGTGAAAAACTGAGAAGAATTCTAGATACACAGTGGTTGAGAGGTAAACCTAATTCAATTAAATGGTTGGATTTTTAATGCATAGCTAGCTAAGTAATCATGAATCATGATGGTTTTTAGGGTGAAATTAATTTTATGGTAGCTGGATAGTGATGACAGAAAAAAGGAGGTTCCACCTAAGAAATTTCAAGGAAGGAATTTCCTACAGATTCATGCCTGCAGAAGATCATGGTCCGTCTGAAGAAGGATCTGATCCTTGGCTTATATTCTAAGCAAATCAGCTTTATTGAGCAGGGCATAGGGTGGTTTTTAAAGCTCTTAGTTAAGAGAATGAGAAGTAAGGCAAGGAAGAATATGACATCATATTCGAGAGAGACAGCGCACATGTGCGCGCGTGTGTGTGTGTGTGTGTCGCTGTGTGTCGGTGTGTGGAGGAGATCTGTCAGTAAGAGATGATGGCATCTGAATTAACATGCCTTCATGCTGGCAACAGGCGCTCACAAAGAGAAACCCTTCAAGGTGGCATTGTCGTTGGCGCTGCCCACACACTGCCATCCTTCAGCAGGCGCGGGATGCGTGTTGACAGGCTATTAGAGTGCAACTCACCCCCGGATAGTTTTGGTGGATGGGACTCAGGGATAGGGGAGGGATTTAAGGGTACCGCTGGAAAATGCAACAGAATTGTTTTTATCTCTGTTTGCATGGCAGGCTAGGAAATTGTTGTCCAGCTTTTTGTCTTTTTTTTCCAGTACTACTGGAACTGGTCCCTCTCCCTGGCTTCTGTCATCACTGACTGACTAAATGGTGTGGCTGACCTACGGATTGGGTGGCGCTAGCAGTAACAATGTTTTACCACTAGGGGGCAAAAAGGCTCACGCACGCTCTGTGTTTTTCAATTTCATTGACGATTAAAAACAATAGGGCACAGCTAGGGCAATAGCCTCATAGCCTGTTTGTAAAAGGACATATCCATAAGATTAAGCTTTCAGCACTAAGAGGATATCAGTAGGCAAACAGAAAAATATTTTAAGCATAATCTTTTAATAAAAGTTTTCAGATTCAACTGAGGGATAATCTCTCCATCAGCAGTGAGTTACTGTTCTCTGGCGCTCAGCAACAGACCATGATAAAATTCATATTATATAAAGAAAAATAATCCAATTTACAATTTTGATGATCTAATTAAAACAGGTTAATGTATATACAGTTTAAGGTACCTAAACCTCTGAGGCAGTTTGGTCTTAATCTTGTTTTCTGTCCAGAAGGTATGTGGAGTCTAGATTTAAACCAAAATATGTTTCAGACTAAAAGTGCATATTGCAGCTAACACAATACTTCTACAAAAGTAATGATTTAAGTCTTTAAGCAATAGGGCTTATGGTTCCTGGTGAAGCTCATTGTCCTATTTTTCCATCATGATTTGTCATATAAATGAGAGACAGTGATGAGGCAGAAGGACAGTGGGAATGGCAATCAGAAGTCAAAGCCCATTTTGGCTCCAGTGATTGCCTGGCCCGATGTCAATGCAATACACTTTGCAAAAAAGAATATTGCTCAATTACGGAAATTGTGCAGGATCCAAAAAAACTGAGAACAATAGGTACTAAGTTTCAGCCGCTGAAAAGGGGATTGTGG